>CM046657.1:220745690-220798190 GCA_025594165.1 Tamias sibiricus | reverse complement strand
GCAGCAGCTTCATGCCCTGCATGGCTGTCGTGTGCAGGACGCAGGACGCTGGGCGTGGTGTGGGACGGGCCCGCTGGCTGCCAGAGCAAGTCGGAGGACTGCGGTGCTTCTCCCGTGAGAGCCTTGGGCCCTCCGTTCCCAACCCCCAGCCCCGAGTGGCCAGGGCCAGGGCCAGAGCCAAGGCCAGAGTGAACAGCCTCCTGCTTCCTCACCCCCATCCTCCATCCTCACACCATCCCCGGAACCAGCGTGTTTGGACAACAGGGCCTTTGGAGAGGGCCCTGCCAGCCCTGGGGGCCACGAGCTGCTTCCTCTGAAAAGGTCTCGACAGGGGCTCTGGGCCAGGCCACCAGTGCCCCTTGGCTCCTGGACTGAGAGCCCTTTGTGGCGGCCTGGGCACATCCGGGCTCCAGAGGGTTCACAGGGCTGGGGGCTGCAGCCTCGTACTGCAGACCATTGCGGGAGTGGGGTGGGGTGCACCCTTCTTCTGGAGAGGGCCCGCTCGCCCTGGGGGCCTGGGACCCGCGAGTCGGAGGACTGAGGTGCTTCTCCCCGTGAGGCCCTTGGGCCCTCGGTTCCCAGCCCCCAGCCCCGAGCGGCTGCATTGCTCCAGGTGTGTGTGGAGGTGGGCACCTGGGCCTCCGGGGCACTCCGGGGCACTCTGGGCACAGCAGCTGGGCATGGAGCAGCTGAGGCTGGCCTTGCCCTTGCTTCGGGCTGACTGGTCTGGGAGGCTGGCCCTGCTGCCAGCCTCACGCTGGTGCCCACCCCCATGCCAGGCACTCGGGGGCCATGAGACCCGAGAGGGGCCGGAGAGGCTGGACCCGCCCAGCTGTGCTGAGCCGGGAGAGGACGCCCTTCAAGGGTCAGTCTCCGAGCCCTGCCCTGGTGGCTCCGGAGCCCAGGAAAGCCCCGTGCAGCAGAGCCACATATCCGGCTGGGCCCTGCTGGTGCTGGGGAGGAGGCCAGGCTGCTCAGCTGGCGAGACTAGAAGGATCATGCTGGCAGGGACTCCGCAGCAAGGGTGCAGACGCCCCGCGGGCGGAGCACTCGGCGGGCAGCTGGAGGGGCCTGAGGCTGGGGATCACGCTCCCCGGACGGTGGACAGGACGGGGAGGCGAGGGCAGGGGGACCAGGTGCAAGGGCTCGCAGTGCCAGGAGCCCTCGGGGACTCCCACTGGCCCTCACCGCTGGCCCTCAAGCTTCCTGCCCCCCAGGTGGGGAGGGCAGCTGCCGGATCACGGGGCGGGTGTACGAGTGTGAGCGCCTGCGTGCACCTGTGCCCTAGTGTGCACGTGAGTGAGAGTGAGCGCGTGTGTGCCCGTGCGGGGACACATTTCTGTTTGTGTGAGTGTGTCTGTGTCTGTCACATCCGCAGCCGGGTTGTGCCGGGCAGAGAGAGGGTGGGGACCAGGAGAGGAGCAGAAGGCCAGGCCCTGAACAAAGGGGCTAAGGATTGCCCGGGCGGGCTTCTGGGGGTGCAGGGCGACAGGCCAAGGGGCACCTCTGTCCCCTCTGTGCTTCTGGGGGTGCAGGGTGACAGGCCAAGGGCACCTCTGTCCCCTCTGTGCTTCTGGGGGTGCAGGGCGACAGGCCAAGGGCACCTCTGTCCCCTCTGTGCTTCTGGGGGTGCAGGGCGACAGGCCAAGGGCACCTCTGTCCCCTCTGTGCTTCTGGGGGTGCAGGGGCGACAGGCCAAGGGCACCTCTGTCCCCTCTGTGCTTCTGGGGGTGCAGGGCGACAGGCCAAGGGCACCTCTGTCCCCTCTGTGCTTCTGGGGGTGCAGGGCGACAGGCCAAGGGCACCTCTGTCCCCTCTGTGCTTCTGGGGGTGCAGGGCGACAGGCCAAGGGCACTTCTGTCCCCCTCTGTGCTTCTGGGGGTGCAGGGTGACAGGCCAAGGGCACCTCTGTCCCCTCTGTGCTTCTGGGGGTGCAGGGCGACAGGCCAAGGGCACCTCTGTCCCCTCTGTGCTTCTGGGGGTGCAGGGTGACAGGCCAAGGGCACCTCTGTCCCCCTCTGTGCTTCTGGGGGTGCAGGGTGACAGGCCAAGGGCACCTCTGTCCCCTCTGTGCTTCTGGGGGTGCAGGGCGACAGGCCAAGGGCACCTCTGTCCCCCCTCTGTGCTTCTAGGGGTGCTGGGCGACAGGCCAAGGGCACCTCTGTCCCCTCTGTGCTTCTGGGGGTGCAGGGTGACAGGCCAAGGGCACCTCTGTCCCCTCTGTGCTTCTGGGGGTGCAGGGTGACAGGCCAAGGGCACCTCTGTCCCCTCTGTGCTTCTGGGGGTGCAGGGCGACAGGCCAAGGACACCTCTGTCCCCTCTGTGCTTCTGGGGGTGCAGGGTGACAGGCCAAGGGCACCTCTGTCCCCCTCTGTGCTTCTAGGGGTGCAGGGCGACAGGCCAAGGGCACCTCTGTCCCCTCTGTCCTTCTGGGGGTGCAGGGTGACAGGCCAAGGGCACCTCTGTCCCCTCTGTGCTTCTGGGGGGTGCAGGGTGTGACACAGGCCAAGGGCACCTCTGTCCCCTCTGTGCTTCTGGGGGGGTGCAGGGCGACAGGCCAAGGGCACCTCTGTCCCCTCTGTGCTTTCTGGGGGTGCAGGGTGACAGGCCAAGGCACCTCTGTCCCCCTCTGTGCTTCTGGGGGGTGTGCAGGGTGACAGGCCAAGGGGGCACCTCTGTCCCCTCTGTGCTTTCTGGGGGGTGCAGGGTGACAGGCCCAAGCGCACCTCTGTCCCCTCTGTCCTTCTGGGGGGTGCAGGGTGACAGGCCAAGCGCACCTCTGTCCCCCTTCTGGGCCGTTTTCCGCGGGGGAGAAGTCTGGGGGGTGCGAGGGGAATGAGTGGGGGTGGGGGGTGCAGGGGTGACAGGCCAAGGGCACCTCTGTCCCCTCTGTCCTTCTGGGGGTGCAGGGTGACAGGCCAAGGGCACCTCTGTCCCCTCTGTGCTTCTGGGGGGTGCAGGGTGACAGGCTAAGGGCACCTCTGTCCCCTCTGTGCTTCTGGGGGTGCAGGGCGACAGGCCAAGGGCACCTCTGTCCCCCTCTGTGCTTCTGGGGGTGCAGTGGTGACAGGCCAAGGACACCTCTGTCCCCTCTGTGCTTCTGGGGGGTGCAGGGTGACAGGCCAAGGGCACCTCTGTCCCCCTCTGTGCTTTCTGGGGGGTGCAGGGTGACAGGCCAAGCGCACCTCTGTCCCCTCTGTGCCCTTCTGGGGGTGCAGGGTGACAGGCCAAGCGCACCTCTGTCCCCCTCTGTCCTTCTGGGGGGTGCAGGGGGGTGACAGGCCAAGGGCACCTCTGTCCCCTCTGTGCTTCTGGGGGGTGCAGGGAGGGTGACAGGCCAAGGACACCTCTGTCCCCTCTGTGCTTCTGGGGGGTGCAGGGTGACAGGCCAAGGGCACCTCTGTCCCCTCTGTGCTTCTGGGGGTGCAGGGTGACAGGCCAAGGGCACCTCTGTCCCCCCCCTGTGCTTCTGGGGCATTGACATGCAGGGTGACAGGCCAAGGGCACCTCTGTCCCCCTCTGTGCTTCTAGGGGGTGCAGGGCGACAGGCCAAGGGCACCTCTGTCCCCTCTGTGCTTCTGGGGGTGCAGGGGTGACAGGCCAAGGGCACCTCTGTCCCCTGCTGCTCTGTGCTTCTGGGGGTGCAGGGCTTTACTAGGGGTGCAGGTTGTGCTTGGCGCACAGGCCAAGGGCACCTCTGTCCCCTCTGTGCTTCTGGGGTGCAGGGCGACAGGCCAAGGACACCTCTGTCCCCTCTGTGCTTCTGGGGGGGGTGCAGGTTGGGATCTGGGGTGTTTTTTGGTTGGGGAGCGGGTTTGTAGTATGGTTGTGTGGTTGTGCACAGGCCAATGCGGCACCTGACAGGCCAAGGGCACACTCTGTCCCCTCTGTGCTTCTAGGGGTGCAGGGCTTCTAGGGGTCGGTGTGCCAGGGCGACAGGCCAAGGGCACCTCTGTCCCCTCTGTGCTTCTGGGGGTGCAGGGTGACAGGCCAAGGGCACCTCTGTCCCCTCTGTCCTTCTGGGGGTGCAGGGTGACAGGCCAAGGGCACCTCTGTCCCCTCTGTGCTTCTGGGGGGTGCAAGGGTGACAGGCCAAGGGTACCTCTGTCCCCTCTGTGCTTCTGGGGGTGCAGGGCGACAGGCCAAGGGCACCTCTGTCCCCCTCTGTGCTTCTGGGGGGTGCAGGGTGACAGGCCAAGGGCACCTCTGTCCCCCTCTGTGCTTCTGGGGGTGCAGGGGTGACAGGCCAAGGACACCTCTGTCCCCTCTGTGCTTCTGGGGGGTGCAGGGTGACAGGCCAAGGGCACCTCTGTCCCCCTCTGTGCTTCTGGGGGGTGCAGGGTGACAGGCCAAGCGCACCTCTGTCCCCTCTGTCCTTCTGGGGGGTGCAGGGTGACAGGCCAAGCGCACCTCTGTCCCCTCTGTCCTTCTGGGGGGTGCAGGGTGACAGGCCAAGCGCACCTCTGTCCCCTCTGTCCTTCTGAGGGGTGCAGGGTGACAGGCCAAGGACACCTCTGTCCCCTCTGTGCTGCCAAGCAGCAGCTCCTCTCCCTCCCGGTGTGCTGCCTGGTGTTCTGGCTGGCTGGCAAGTGACACGTGTCCTCCACAGTGCCTTCCCAGCCGCCACTGAGAGGGGTTCTGTGTCGGCTGCAGACGTGGTGGTGCCTACTCAGCTCCCTTTGTGACCAGCACCCCAAGGAGCAGGGTCCTGGCTAGGTGGGGAAGAAGCTCCACAGGTGAGCCGGCTTCCCTGGTCCCCGTGTGCAAGGAGGAGGCCTGGGTCAGTCCAGGCAATAAGGACCTGGGCTTTCTGGCCCGGGCCTGCTCCCATAGTTGTCCAACTTGGCAAGGGTCTGAGAACATAAAGGGCCCCCAGGGACAGCGTGCTTCATTGTCCCCTGTAAGGACTTGTGTCCTGTGGCACTCGCTTGCCTCTGCACACAAGGAAACTAAAGGTGCTTGCAGGCTGTGGGAGTCCCGGGGCTCCCTGGAAGTCCAGACGTCCCCGATAGCATCCACCAAAGTGTGAGCAAGGCTGCAGAGCTGCCACTGCGCACCCTGGGGACAGCACCGGCCGCGGCCAGCAGAGGAAGCATGAGCTGGCAGAATGAGGCCCCCAAAGTGCCTGCCACATCACCAAGGACAGAGGCCCGACCAACGTCACCCATCAGACCCCAGACAGCATGAGGGCTTCGCGGTGGAGGGCGCTGGAGCGGCCTGGGGAGAGCGCAGGGCAGCGGTTCTAGTTTTTTCACTGCTGTGACCAAAAGTCCTGAGGAGTTTATTTGGGGCTCACAGGTTCAGAGGCCTCAGTGGTAGAGGCCAGCTGCATTCCTCAGGACTAGGAAGGTGTGGGGGAAGACGGCTCCCGACACACACCAGGAGGCAGAGAGAGACTAAGTGCAGCTCACCAAACTCACCCCAAGTCACGCCCCCGGGCCCTCCAGCCACACCCCACCTGCCCACAGTCACCACCCCGCTAGTCCCTGCCAGGGCTAATGCAGTGCGTGGCTCACCGCAGCCATCTCTCCTCCGAACCTCTTGCACCGTCTCCCACATGAGCTCCGGGGACCCCTCACATCCGAACCACGGCAGCAGCCCAGAGCCGTCGCGGAAGCCCACGCGGAGCCCCAGCTCTGTGGGCCCAGCTCATCACGGATCCTAAGTGAGCCTCCACCACACGCCTGGGGACCCTGGTGTGCCCTTGGGGGGAGACAGAGGCCCCAGGGGGAAGGCCAGTGCCCAGCGAGGAGGCGGAGCAATGCAGATGGGGACAGCGCGTGAGGCGGGATCTCGGGCCTGTCCAGCTCCAGGGCAGGCCCGCGTGGGAGGACGCAGGCCTCCTCCTCTCCCTCCCTGTCTGCTTCCTCAGCACGCGGACCAGCGGAGCTGGGTCAAGAGCTGCTCAGCCACACGCTGAGTCCACCCTGAGCTGCCCCGAGTCCCAGCCGCCCTGGGAATGTGCCGATTGGTATGTCGGCCACCAGGGCAGGCTTGCTGGTGGCCACGGTCACTATGCCACGTGTGTCTGAGGCAAAGCCCCTTCTGGACCCTGCCATCAGGGACACAGGGAGCCTAGTTCCACAGGAATGTCTGTGGCTCAGGCCAGCCCAGGCATTACTGGGAGCCCTGTCCCTTGGCCAGGGCTAGGCCAGGGGCCTCAGGTGGAGTCCTCATTGTTCGACCTTGGGCCCTCCCTCGGCCATGGTGACCCGGGCAGTTGTGATGCCAGGTGGGTCTCAGCCTCTTGTCGTCTCTGAGCTGGGCTCCCTGTGAGTCGCTGGCCAGGTGGGTCTCAGCCTCTTGTCTCTGAGCTGGGTTCCCTGTGAGTCGCTGGCAGGTGGGTCTCAGCCTCTTGTCGTCTCTGAGCTGGGCTCCCTGTGAGTCGCTGGCCAGGTGGGTCTCAGCCTCTTTGTCTCTGAGCTGGGTTCCCTGTGAGTCGCTGGCAGGTGGGTCTCAGCCTCTTGTCGTCTCTGAGCTGGGCTCCCTGTGAGTCGCTGGCAGGATGATCGATGGTCACTGTGCTCGCCTGGCTGGGTGGCTTCGGGGTCAGCAGCACGGGGCTCTCGGTGCTGTCCCAGCCTAACCGAGCGGTTTAGTCACCAGAGCCCTGGGGAGAGAGGAGCAGGTGGCCACGTGGGCTGCAGGCCTGGGCTGTGAAAGAGCCTCTCCTGCAGGTGTCCCTGGTCCTGCAGGTGGCCTGGGCCGCCAGCCACAGCCTTCCCGGCCACCACGACAGACACAGACGGAGCAGACGCTGAGACCCCACCAGTATTTCTGTAAAATCGACCCAATTTTCCCGGGGCACTTTGGTGTAGTAAGAGGCCTTGGGCTCCACCAAGTGGCCATCCTGGGGACATGACGCTGCGGCCGTCCTCCAGAGAGCCAGCACACAGCCGGCCAGGGGTGGGCTTCTGCCTCTGGACCCAGAGCACCAGGCCGAGAAAGCTGCAGGCCGGCCTTCGGGCTGGCCTCCCCATGCTGGGTCTGCGAGCCCCAGAGGCCCTCTCCCCCACAGTGCCACACTGTCACAAGCCACACTGACCCCTCTGCTGAGCATCACTAGAAGACCCCTCTGCTTACACAGGGTGACGACACTGCACGCCCAGCTGTTCTGATGGGCTTCTGGTGGCCTCGCGCGGTGGTTTTCATCTGCGTTCCTTAACAGCGCTGCGCTTCCTCCACCTGCTTGTCATTTGTGCCTTACCTGGAGCAGTTCCTGCTCGAACATCTTGCCCATGTGGAAGAGAAGAAGAAAAGACTTTGAGACAGTTTAAAGACAGAAGAACTGCAAACACAGAACAGAACGCCTCCGTACCCTGTATCCTGGTGGCCCCAGGGAGGACCACAGGGGACAGGCGTGCTCTGCCCCACACGGTCTGATGCAGGAGGCACTCAGTTTGTCTCTTCCAATCTGTGACAGGGTGGATCTGCGTCTTCAGGACCCTTCCTCTTTTTTAAAAAATCAAGTTTTATCTTTAAAAAGTCATAGACTCGCGTGCACTTGTAAGACGCGGTACAGAGGCGTCCTGCCAGCCTGCCCCAGCTGGCCCGGGGTGACCTCGCACACACAGTGCAGCCTCCAGGAGGGACGCTTGAGGGCGAACACGTGCACGCAGGCGCCCCCTGCTGCCCTCCAGTGGCCACGCGGCTCCCTCCTGGCCCCTCCCTCACTGCGACTGCTGCCTTCCGCCTGTAACGTCCCAGGACAGCCTTGGTAGATGGAGTCGCGCAGTGCGGGGGGCGGGGCCTGTGGGAACGGTTCCGCCCACTCGATTCTCCTGCAGCCGAGCAGCCGGGCAGGTGCGCAGGCGCCCGCCCCGCACCCACCTGCTGGGGACACCGCAGCCTTGCCTCCAGGTCAGCGCAGGAGTGGAGCTGCCCACACCTGTGCACGGTTTCCGTGGACACAGATCTCGCTCCCTCTGGAGGACGCCTCAGGAGGGTTGCTGCGGCCTGGCTGGCCAAGCTCTGTCCCCAGGGCTGTGCGTCTCCGCCAGCCCCGTCTGAGCACCAGGCGCGCGCTCTCCTCGCTCTCCTCGGAGATGGCGATGGCATTTCATCTCGCTAGTGGCCGATAGTGTTGAGCACTTTCTTCCGGTGCTTAGCTGCCCTCTCAGTAGTCTTTTGGGAAATGTCTCTTCCAATCTGTTTGTCCATTTCCTAACTGGCTCTTCATTTTTTCCTACTGTTGGATTCGGGTACTTTGTGTATTCTAGATACTGGTCCTCCCAGGTAGCCTTCTGCAAACGCGTCGCCTCCCCCTGCGTCTTTCCTTCCTCTTCACAGAGTCTTTTGCAGAGCATTTTTAAAAAATTTGTTGAAATCTGATTTGTCGATTTTTTTATTTTATGGATTGTGCACTTGGTGCCAAATAAAAGCTCTCTATCAAACTCTAGATTCTGGTGGTGTTTTCTGGTCTCTTTATTAAAATTGTATAGTTTCATGTTTTGCGTTTAGTCTGTGATCCACTTTGCATTAAAATGTTTACAAGGTGTGAGACTTAGATTCGAGTCCTCTCTCTCCTTTTCCTCCCCCTCCCCCTCCCTCCATTCCTTAGCTTTTGCCTGTGGATGTGAAATGACACAATTTGTCCTGAACTGAATTGCTTTTGTGCCTTTGTCAAACATCCACAGGCGCATTTGTGTGGACTTGTTCCGGTTCTCTGTGCCACTCCCGAGTCTGTGCCTGTGTCTCTGCCAATGTCACCCAGTCCAGCAACCAACTGCATGGTGATGTTTGAACTTTGATCGATCGACTCCTCCCATTTTTCTTCAAGATTATTTTAGTTAGTCTAGTTTTTTGCTTTTCCACATGAGTCTTAGAATGATTTTATCCTTGTCTCCAAAAATCTTGCTGGCTCTGGTTCTGCCTCTCCGTTCGCAGACTCTGGCTGTGGCCGCCATCTCCTCTCAGGGGGCGGGCGCTCCTCCTCTCGACCTCCTCCGCCCTGCCAGGGCCTCTAGTTTTATTGGTTCTTTCCAAAGAATCAGTTTTCTCCCCCACTGGCTTTTCCCTTTGTTCATTTCATTTCACTGATTTCAGACCTTCACTGTTACTTCCCCTTCCTGCTGGCTTTTGCCTCTGATCTCCTTTTCTAGTCCCTTGAGGTGGGGCTCCCATGATGCACATGAGACCGTCCCTTCCTCCAGAGGCCCAGTGCCACCTACCTGCCCTCCCGCTCCCTTGGCTGAGTCCTGCCTCTAGCTGTCCTCCACCCCCCCCCCCCGCCCTGCTCCTGCTCCCTCCCCTCCTGCTCCTGCTCCCTCCCCCCCCTCTTCCTGCTCCTCCTCCCTCCCCCCCCTCCTGCTCCTCCTCCCTCCCCTCCTGCTCCTCCTCCCTCCCCCCCTCTTCCTGCTCCTCCTCCCTCCCCCCTCCTGCTCCTCCTCCCCTCCCCTCCTGCCCTCCCCCTCCCCCTCCTGCTCCTCCTCCCGTCCCCCTCCTCCTGCTCCTCCTCCCTCCCCCTCCTGCTCCTCCTCCCCTTCCCTCCTCCCTCCTCCTCCTCCCTCCCCCTCCTGCTCCTCCCTCCCTTCCCCCTCCTCCTGCTGCTCCTCCTCCCTCCCCCTCCTGCTCCTCCTCCCTCCCCCCTCCTCCTGCTGCTCCTCCTCCCTCCCCTGCTCCTGCTCCTCCTCCTGCTCCTCCCCCCTCCCCCTCCTGCTCCTTCTCCTTCCCCCTCCTCCTCCTGCTCTCCTCCTGCTCCTCCTCCCTCCCCCCTCCTGCTCCTCCTCCCCTTCCCTCCCCCTCCTGCTCCTCCTCCCTCCCCCCCTCCTGCTCCTCCTCCCCTTCCCTCCCCCTCCTGCTCCTCCTCCTCCCCTTCCCTCCCCCTCCTGCTCCTCCTCCCTCCTCCCTCCTGCTCCTCCTCCCTCCCCCTCCCCGCTCCTCCTCCTGCTCCTCCTCCCTCCCCCCACCTGCTCCTCCTCCTGCTCCTCCTCCCTCCACCCTGCTGCTCCTCCTCCCTCCCCTTCTTCCTGCTCCTCCTCCCTCCCCCCACCTCCTCCTCCTGCTCCTCCTCCTTCCACCCTGCTGCTCCTCCTCCCTCCCCTTCTTCCTGCTCCTCCTCCCTCCCCCCCACCTCCTCCACCTGCTCCTCCTCCTTCCACCCTGCTGCTCCTCCTCCCTCCCCCTCTTCCTGCTCCTCCTTCCTCCCCCCCTCCTCTTCCTCCTCCCTCCCCTGCTCCTGCTCCTCCTCCCTCCCCTGCTCCTGCTCTCCTCCTGCTCCTCCTCCCTCCCCTCCCACTCCTCCTTCTGCTCCTCTTCCCTCCCCCACCTGCTCCCCTCCTCCTGCCCCTCTTTCTTCCCGCTCCCCCTGCTCCTCCTCCCTCCCCCTGCTCCTGCTCCTGCTCCTCCTCCCTCCCTTCCCTCCCCTCCTCCCTCCCCTGCTCCTGCTCCCCCCTCCCCCTTCCCTCCCCTCCTCCTGCCTCCTCCCCCTTGCTCTTCCTCCTCCTCTTGCACCCTCTCACACCCACCCCTCCTCTCCCTCTCCTTGCCCCTCCCCCTCCTCCTGCTCCTCCTCCTCTCTCTCTCCCCTACCCCCTCTTCCTCCCGCTCTTCCTCCTGTTCCTCCTGCTCCCTCTTCTTACTCTTCTCCCTCCTCCTCCTCTGCCTTCCTCTTCTTCACCCCGCCTCCTCCTCTTCCTCCTCCTTCTTTTTCAGGTGCTGGGGTTGAACCCACAAGTGTTCTGCCACCGAGCCACAACCCCAGCCCTTCCTGTTACTTTTGAATTTTTTTGATGCTGGAGACTCTACCCAGGGCTTCATGCACATGAGTAAGCACCTCACCTCTGAGCTACATCCTGGCACCCCCTCCCCTCTTTTCTTTTGAGACAGGGTCTCACTGGGTTGCCCAGGCTGGCCCCAAACTTGTGATCCCCCTGCCTCGGCCTCCTAAGTGGCAGGAATTACAGGCGGGGTCCCCATGCCCGGCTTACGTTAGGTCTGGCGTTCTATCTCATCCGTCAGATGCTGAGGGGGAATGCGGAAGTTCTGGCTATAACTGGGGTTTGTCTATTCTTTTTTGCCTCTGTCAGTTTTGCCTCACAGAGTCTGAAGCTCTAGTGTTTGGTCTGTGATAGATAGGCTTGGGCCGATGGGCCACCTCCCCCATGGAAATTTCCATGAGGAGAACCTGGTTTCATTTTCCCCAGGCAGGAGCCAATCAGCTTAAAGTTTGCCCTGTTCCCTGGGCAAAGAGCCAATAGCCAATAGCGTTAAAGGTCGCTCTGGTACGCTCCCCCTGCCCCTGAAATCCCTTCTTAGAGCCCCTGCCTGCCCAGACACAACAGCTTGTCCCTGCTGAGAGGAGGCAGCCACTGTGACAGCTCCAGACTCACCGTCTCCAGCCTCACAGCAGCTGCCCAGCAGACAGCTCCAGAGGCCACAGCCAGCGTGACCAGGCACCTACCCTCCAATCAGAGCTCGCACACTCCCCTGTCCCTGACTCCTCTCTCCCCATACTTCTTTGTTGCCGCCTGAAGCGATGGCGGCTTGGAGCAACGGAGCCGCGGGAAGAAGTTCAGAGGCAAACTGGAGACAAACAGCTTTTTATTCTGATAACTTTTCTCTCTGGCTCTAACAACGACTAACACACGCCACACACACCACCAAAATGGCCCTGACCTGATCAGCAATCTCGGCCAAGTCACTCGAGATCCCGGGACAAGTCCCGTGAGACTACGGAAGGCGACAATGCCCAAATCCTTATGGCCCATAGTCAACCGCAATTTAAGCCATCTCCCCAAACAGGGCTCCTGCACTTCTTCTACCTCCGACCAGCCATAGAGGCTGGTGAATGAATCTCTTGGCTGCGCGGCTGTCTCCGGGGTGACTTCTGCCCTTCAGTCTGTACCCTCAGGACTGCCATGCCCTCTGGTAGGTGGACCGTCTCGCCTCTGTGCAAGGCTGCTTTGTGGTAGTTCTTCTGCTTGGAAACCTGCTTTATTGGAGAGACTGGTTTCTTCTTATGCGTGTTTGCAGAGCTTATCTTTTCCCATGCTTTTGCCTTTCAACCTGAGACTTTTGAGTGTGTGTGTGTGTGTGTGTGTGTGTGTGTGTGTGTGTGTGTGTTTGTTTTATACCAGGGATTGAACTCAGGGGCATTTGACCACTGGGCCACATCCCCAGCCCTATTTTGTATCTTATTAGAGACAGGGTCTCACTGAGTTGCTAAGTGCCTCGCCATTGCTGAGGCTGGCTTTGAACTTGCAATCCTCCTGACTCAGCCTCCCAAGCCGCTGGGATTACAGGTGTGTGCCACCATGCCTGCCTTGAGTGTGTCATTTTGTTTCAAGTGTGTTTGCAGTTGGCTGTTGAAACATGTTTGTGGTGTCTGCTTTAAAATCCTGTCGGATGCTCTCAGCGCCGGATTCATCTTGCTGTTGTCTTTTCTTGCTCAGGCTGTGATTTTTCTAGTTCTTGGTTTGAGGGTGGCTTTCGGCTCACCCTTGATGGTTTGGGTTTGGAGGCTCGGGGCACCCTCTCTCTGCCCTCAGGGCTTGGCTGGCGAGCAGGGTGCCTGCCATCTCCGCAAGCGTCTCCTGTTAGGCTTGGAGCCAGTTCCTGGCTTCTCCTGTGACTGTGTCTCTAAGCCAGGCTAGTGCGGGGCTCCTGGGGTCACTTTGGTGTGGTCTGCTTGGGGCTGCTGGACCTCCACTGTTCTTGCTGGTTTGGCCCAAGGGGGAGTGCTGGGGCTGGGGCTCTAGGGTCCTGCCTGGGGGCACTCTCAGGAAGGAGGTCAGGCACCCTGAGGGTGGCCGGTCAGTGCAGTGTGGGCTCTCGGGTGGTCTGCGCCCTGCTGCCTGCCCTGCAGGTGCCCTGCCTGCTCCTCAACCCACCCTCGGCCTCTGACAGTGAGTGGACAGCTGGATGGCATCTGCAGGTCCCAGAGCAGAAGTCAGGTGCCCACCAGAAGACCACCTGTCCTCCCACCGGCTGGGATGCTGACTTATAGACTGTGGTGACTCTGAGCCCCAAAGCCAGAGGTCCACTTGGGGACTGTGGTGATGGCTAAGACAGTGGCAGCCCTGCCCTGTCCTCTGACTGGAATACCACCTGCTAAGATGGTGTCCACTTCTGCATGTCCTTCAGTCCCCAGTAGTGGCCTCCACAAAGGCCATGGATTTACAGTGACCGCATCTCATCACTCTTAAGCCACTAGCCCCTCCTTCCATGACAGCCCCCTTGGCCTGTCCCTGCCTCATCACAAAATCACCCCCAGTGGACCCCCTGGTGCTCCTGTGTTCTGAAGAGCTCACGCGCCCCCTGCTCCTGCTCCCTGGCTGAGAGCTCATGCGCCCCTGCTCCTGCTCCCTGGCTGAGAGCTCATGCGCCCCCTGCTCCTGCTCCCTGGCTGAGAGCTCATGCGTCCCTGCTCCTGCTCCCTGGCTGAGAGCTCATGAGCCCCTGCTCCTGCTCCCTGGCTGAGAGCTCATGCGCCCCTGCTCCTGCTCCCTGGCTGAGAGCTCATGCGTCCCTGCTCCTGCTCCCTGGCTGAGAGCTCATGCGCCCCCCTCCTGCTCCTGCTCATGCCTGCTCCTGCTCCCTGAGAGCTCATGCGCTCCCTGCTCCTGCTCCCTGGCTGAGAGCTCATGCGCCCCTGCTCCTGCTCCCTGGCTGAGAGCTCATGCGCCCCCTGCTCCTGCTCCCTGGCTGAGAGCTCATGCGTCCCTGCTCCTGCTCCCTGGCTGAGAGCTCATGCGCCCCCTGCTCCTGCTCCCTGGCTGAGAGCTCATGCGCCCCTGCTCCTGCTCCCTGGCTGAGAGCTCATGCGCCCCTGCTCCTGCTCCCTGGCTGAGAGCTCATGCGCCCCTGCTGCCTGGCTCCCCCCTGGCTGAGAGCTCATGCGCCCCTGCTCCTGCTCCCTGGCTGAGAGCTCATGCGCCCCCTGCTCCTGCTCCCTGGCTGAGAGCTCATGCGTCCCTGCTCCTGCTCCCTGGCTGAGAGCTCATGCGTCCCCCTGCTCCTGCTCCCTGGCTGAGAGCTCATGCGACCCCTGCTCCTGCTCCCTGGCTGAGAGCTCATGCGCCCCTGCTCCTGCTCCCTGGCTGAGAGCTCATGCGCCCCCCTGCTCCTGCTCCCTGCTGAGAGCTCATGCGCCCCTGCTCCTGCTGAGAGCTCCCCCTGCTCCTGCTGAGAGCTCATGCGCCCCTGCCCTGCTCCTGCTCCCTGGCTGAGAGCTCATGCGCCCCCTGCTCCTGCTCCCTGGCTGAGAGCTCATGCGCCCCTGCTCCTGCTCCCTGGCTGAGAGCTCATGCGCTCCCTGGCTGAGAGCTCATGCTGCTCCTGGCTGAGAGCTCATGAGCCCCTGCTCCTGCTCCCTGGCTGAGAGCTCATGTGACCCCTGCTCCTGCTCCCTGGCTGAGAGCTCATGAGTCCCTGCTCCTGCTCCCTGGCTGAGAGCCATGCTCCCTGCTCCTGCTCCCTGGCTCAGAGCTCATGCGACCCCTCCCTGCTCCTGCTCCCTGGCTGAGAGCTCATGCGCCCCTGCTCCTGCTCCCTGGCTGAGAGCTCATGCGCCCTGCCCCTGCTCCTGCTCCCTGGCTGAGAGCTCATGCGACCCCTGCTCCTGCTCCCTGGCTGAGAGCTCATGCGCCCCCTGCTCCTGCTCCGCTGGCTGAGAGCTCATGCGCCCCTGCTCCTGCTCCCTGGCTGAGAGCTCATGTGACCCCCTGCTCCTGCTCCCTGGCTGAGAGCTCATGCGCGCTCCTGCTCCTGCTCCTGCTCCCTGGCTGAGAGCTCATGCGCCCCTGCTTCTGCTCCCTGGCTGAGAGCTCATGCGCCCCTGCTCCTGCTCCCTGGCTGAGAGCTCATGCGCCACGCCCCTCCTGCTCCCCCAGTGCCTGAGAGCTCATGCTCTCCTGCTGGCTGAGAGCTCATGCGCCCCTGCTCCTGACTCCCTGGCTGAGAGCTCATGAGTCCCTGCCCTGCTCCCTCATGCTGCTCCTGCTCCCTGGCTGCTGAGAGCTCATGCGCCCCTGCTCCTGCTCCCTGGCTGAGAGCTCATGAGCCCCTGCTCCTGCTCCCTGGCTGAGAGCTCATGCGCCCCTGCTCCTGCTCCCTGGCTGAGAGCTCATGCGCCCCCTGCTCCTGCTCCCATGAGCTCCCTGGCTGAGAGCTCATGAGCCCCTGCTCCTGCTCCCTGGCTGAGAGCTCATGCGCCCCTGCTCCCTGGCTGAGAGCTCATGAGCTCCTGCTCCTGCTCCCTGGCTGAGAGCTCATGCGCCCCCTGCTCCTGCTCCCTGGCTGAGAGCTCATGAGAGCCCCTGCTCCCTGCTCCCTGGCTGAGAGTTCATGAGTCCCTGCTCCTGCTCCCTGGCTGAGAGCTCATGCGCCCCCTGCTCCTGCTCCCTGGCTGAGAGCTCATGTGACCCCTGCTCCTGCTCCCTGGCTCCTCATGCGCCCCCTGCTCCTGGCTGAGAGCTCATGAGCTCCTGCTCCCTGGCTGAGAGCTCCCTGCTCTGAGAGCTGCTCCCTGGCTGAGAGCTCATGTGACCCCTGCTCCTGCTCCCTGGCTGAGAGCTCATGAGTCCCTGCTCCTGCTCCCTGGCTGAGAGCTCATGTGACCCCTGCCCCCTGGCTGAGAGCTCATGCGCCCCCTGCTCCTTTTTGGAGGGTGGCCACATTTGGTCAAGGGCGACCTGGGGCCCTGTGGTGTTGGCACGCAGAGCCGGGCTCAGCAGAGTCTGGCTGGGTGTTGGCAGCTGCTCAGGGACGGTGGGGGCCATGGGGACAAGGTGTGGAGGCTGAGGTGTGCCAGCCAACGTCCCCCCACTTCCCCTGCTCTGCAGAAGACCCTGAAACAGACCAGAAGTCAGGTCTGAGTCCCTCCTCCAGCCACAGGCCTCCTGGGGCTGACCTCGAGGGCCACTGTACGGGTGCCAACTGGGACGGGGCCAGCTGTCCCACCCCCCCGCCCCCCCGGCCCTGTCCTTTCCTGCTGTCTGCTTCGCCGTGGCTGCTGCCAGAGGCCCATGGTCACAGCTCAGCACACATCCTGGGCCCCAGAGGGGCACCCAGCAGCTCTCCCACCCCCAGTGCCCAGACCGTGCACCAAGGGCCGCCACTTGCTGGCCAGGTCCTCCTCTGCCTTTGGATGAGGCACTGACCGCTTCAGTTCTCCGCCCGGGGTCTGGGCACTGTCCTGGGTAGCCCGTCCCGGCTGTGTGGGCTTGGGACCAGATGTCCACTTCAGTCCGGGGGGTGTGGTTGTGCTTGGACAGCGGAGGGGGAGGAGGAGATGGAGCCGGGTCTGCACCTGCTCTGAGGAGCTCCTGCCACGTTCCCGTGGCCTCGGGCGTGGGGTTGGGCGCTGCCCAGCTGCCCGGCTCGTAAGGGGCAGCACCACCAGCTCTGCAGATCAGGCTGAACCCTGCATCACCCCAGAGCGGGCCCAGGGCACGTCCCAGGCAGGTGGCGGGAGGGACGGGGCAAGTCCCGCGAGGGCCAGACATTGCAGAGTAGGCGCAGGTTCAAGAGGCCAGTCCTGGTGGCCTGTTTCCCGCAGGTCTGCTGATTGGATGGTCTTAAGGGTCCAGGACAGTGTCCAGAGGCCCCTGAGCAGGACGTTGTCCTTGTCCACTGGGAGAGCACACTCCCCGAGCCCAGGCCTGGGGCACCCACAGGTGTGACAGGTGAGTTGCAGGGCGAGGGCGATGCGCAGGGGCTGAGCGGCCCCCAGGGTGCCCAGCGGGGAACCCAGGCCTCGCGCCCCTCTAGAGTCGGGCAGGTTGGAGCTAAAAGTCGGGGTGTCCAAGGCCAGCACGCAGGATGGGCTGTGCTGTGACCTCAGCCCCGGCTCAGCCCCGTCAGTGTCAGGCTACTGTCTCTGCTCAGGACAGGAGTCACCTCCCCGACAGGGCCCAGAATCCCAAAAGGCCACAGAGAGAGGCTGGTGGGGACGGGGACCCTGTGGGCTCGCTGTGACAGAGCTGGCTCCTCGTCTCTGCTCCTCTCAGTGCGGGCCCTCCTGGGCCTGGGGCCAGATGGAAGGGGTGGTCCGTGCCCCAGGTGCAGGGGCACAGCCAGGCTCCAGGAGGTACCCAGCTGGCCCGGACCCAGGAAGCACAGTCTTGGGGACTGGCCTGAATTCAAGCCACCCTCGTGGTGCCCTGGGGCACGGACCACAGGGCGGGCAGACCCTCGAGGACGCTGGCAGGCAGGCTGACCATCCAGGGCTCAGGGCGCAGCGACGGGAAACTGGCCCTGGCTGGGACGCGGTGTCCGAGGCTCCTGTCTTACCACAGCCACCCTAAGTGACTCCTTCACCAACTGCCCGCCACTGGGAGCAGGCAGGATGGAGCTGCCCGGTCCCAGGGGGTCACCAGACCAGCCCCCGTGGGCTTGCTCAGCCAGCTGACCTGGGGCTGCCCTGTCTGCTGAGCTTGCTGGCCCAGAGCCCTCGGGCAAGACCTCCCGGGGACAGGGAGCCTCCGAAGCCCCGTTCCCCCCACCACAGCACCAGGGGGCGCCCCTCAGTGACGCTGGCCCCACGGGAGCCCTGTGTCGCCGCCTGCAGCAACGATACCGCAGGAGGAAACTCGAGGCAGACTGGAAATGGAAAAGTTCTTTTATTCTTCTTTCTTCTAACTTCTCTCTCCGGCTCCAACAACCTCTCCAACTCCAACACCACCCTAACTAACCTCACCCAGTTAAACACCTTTTGCCTTAACAAGGACCAAGGCTAACAGCTCGAGCTTGCAGGCGCGTCACACAGTGTTCCCGGGCACAAAGACTCTTAGAGAAATGCGTGGCTATCAGGTGAAAGCACTCAGCACCTTCACGGCTCTCAGCTAGCCGCCAGCTCAGCCGGCCTCAACGAGGGCTCTTACAGCCCTGCCCGGAGCCAGGCCCAGAGCTGAGCCGCTCAGGGCCACCAAGCCCCGCTGGGGGCGCACTGTGTGTCCAGGACCAGCGTCTCCAGGCTGCCCTTGGGCTGGCCCAGCACCGCGATGCCCATTCCCAGAAGGACGTTCCCCGTGGAGCAGTTGCTGGCTGCTATAGCCCTGGAGAGCCACGTCCCTGCCATCCGAGCTGCTCTGTCCCCACCCCAGAGCAGGGCTCTGCGTGCCACCTGTGGGGCCGGGGCAGCCTGCGTGGCCCAGTGTCTCGGCGGCACAGAGGTGTGGTGAGCTAGGGATCTGCCATGAGCCCACACTTGGGGATCTTTGGAGCAGCTGCCCTCTCAGGGGGACTGTCCTCTAAGGCCCCTCCGTCCCTCAGAGGGAGACAGAAGCTCTGCATTTGGGATCGGGTGGTTGGAGGGAACAAGCTCCCTTATCATTTGGGGGACGAAGGGGTCCCCAACACTGTGACCTCATCCTGTGCCACTGTAGATGCCTGAGGCCACTCTGCAACTCCATCCGTGCCAGCCAGCCCGGGGCCAAGCACCCCAACCTGTCCCCCAAATACAGGGCGTTGGGACCTCGATGGCCTTCGTGCCCCAGGCCCAGGGTGAGCAGGAGGCTCCTCATGGCTGGGCTGTGGCCGTGTGGGGCAAGGCAGGACGAGGCTGTGGGTTTGGGCCTTTGTAGGAGGACAGAGTCCCCAGCCTCCGCCTGCCCTGGGACGCCAGGAAGCCCCGGCGGCTCTCAGGCACGAGGACATTGTCCCCAGGCAGCGCTGGCCTTCTTCCGAGGATAGTGTCACTTATTTCCCTCTAAGTCCAACCAGGAGCCAGCACGTCCCTGGGGGTGGACGGTTCCTGGTGGGGTGCAGGGGGTTCCGGGGCTCCGTCAGGCTGGCCGCCAGCGGCAGCAGCACTTCCTGGGTCTGTCTCTTGGACACCTCAGAGGCCAGCACTGAGGCCAGCTAGGCCAGGGAGGGACATCCTGTACACCAGCCAGAGAGTCAGAGGAGCCCACACCAGCCCCGGGACCAGGCGGACACTGTCCCACACCTCACCGCCTGCCCCTCCCAGGGCAGGTGTCACCGCCGTCCTGGGCACCAGCCTGCACACCACAGCCCTGGGCACACCTGGCGGGGCACAGCCTGTGCCTCAGCTGTGCCGGGCCTCCCGGCCTTCGGCCCCCTCTCAGCGGCGCTGTGGCAGGGACCCCAGGGGGCTTGCTCAGGGGCTCTCTCGCTGGCTCGGACAACAGCCAGCGTCAGACCCTGACACCATGCAGTCCCTGGGCGCCGTCAGCCTGGGGACCGAGGCTGGGGCACTTACAAGGCGCATGCTCTGACCGGTGGCCAGCTCAGGGTCACGTCCCCACACGCTCACTCCCCTGCCCAGGCTGCCCAGGCCAGTTCCAGGGGACACAGCGCTCTGGATTGCTCACCTCCTCCTGGCCCCCCGCCCATCCCCAGGTGGTGAAGCACACGGGCAGCCGCCCCCGCCCCACCCCACCTGTGCCTTCGGGACCCCTCTCCCAGGGGAAGCGCTGGCTTCAGGCAGTGAGGCGGAGGCCAGCCTGGGCCCCTCCCTCCCCACGTGGGGCCCAGCCCCTCTCACGGGGACAGAGACCGAGGCGGAGGATGCTGGCAACGTTTATTTGGAGTCAGGGGGCTAGTCGGGGGCAGGGGAGGCAGGGGCGGCGCTGTCAGGCGGGGCGGACGTTCGGGTGGCTGGCTGGGGTCGGGCAGACGTGGCGAAGGTCCCAGACACAGACGGGCTTTGGCGGCAGCCTGGGGGTGCGAGGCGGCACTGAGGACCCAGGGCAGGCCCAGGCAGGAGCAGCCAGAGGGCTCAGGGCAGCCCTGCCCAGGAGGCTGCTCAGGACCCACACCAGCCACCACGGCCCCACCCAGCTCCGCAGGCTGCACCCGCTGGTGCTCAGGGAGGCTGGAGCGTGGGGGACGCAGGGAGGCTGCAGCCCGGGGTGCAGTGGCCACAGGAGACTGGGCCAGGCAAGCAAGGGGCACCCCCCTTTCCGGAGGCAGCAGCCCTGCGCAGCCGGCCCCAGGGCTGGGCATAAATGGCTGCTTTGAGCCACTGACCCCCGCAGCTCGCCGGGGTCTCGTTCTCGCGGCTTGGCCCTCACGCATCGCCTGGTGTCCTGGAGGCCGGAGTCCAGAACGGGCCTCCTGGGCTGCCGTCGGTGGGCAGGCCGGCTCCTCCTCACACGCCCCGCGGCCCCACCCCACGCCCCTGTGGCAGCTTCCTCACTGCACGGGGACCCCTCTGCCCCCACATCTCCCAGGAGGGAGAATGTCACGGAGGAGGCAGCAACGACCTCGGAGTCCAGGACTTGCACAAAAGCCAACGTGACACCAGTGGACGTGCCCGTGGCCAGGAGACCCTACGGGAGCCTTGCCGTCCCCTCGTGGCCAAGAGACCAGCCGTGCCCCGGCGCCCACGCGTGGCCAGAGCCTGGCACAGGCCTCTGAGGCGCAGGAGGCTGCTCTGTGCACTCACGGCCGGGCCCGGTCTTCGCGGCTGCTGAGGTGCTCAGAGCGGACTGAGGAGGGAGAGGCCCCCGAGAGCGCAGGGGCCACCCTCCCTGAGAGCCTGGCGGGGCGGCAGGCGGGCTGTCCTCCTCCCATCTCCCTCCCTGCCCACGATGACCGCCCTCAACTCACGACCCGGAGGCCGCAGACTGCAGCTTTCAAGGGCCGGGACACAGGGCCTGCGGCCTGGGGGCCTGCAAGGACGCGCGTGCAGAGGCCCCTGGGGCCACTCACCTCAGCGGTGGTGGGACATGCAGGGATCCGGAGGAGCTGAGAGGGCGGGAAGAAAGTCCCATGAGAAGAGTGGCCGCCTGCGCCCCGCTGGAAATCAGGGAACAGGCGTGGTCGGTACCAGCGTGAGGAGGGGCCACGATGCCAGCTTTGTCCAGTCCCTTGCTCTCCACGAGCTCCTCGAACACCTCCGCCGCCTCTGGGTTCTCTTCCACGGTGTGGCCTGCAGGCACCGCGAGGCGTGGCGAGGGGCCGGCCCAGGCCGGTGGGGGCTGGGAGCGCACTGCCCCCCCCCAGGCTCTGACCGCTCCCCAGGGGCTCTGGCCACTCAGAGGACTCGGGTCTGCTGACCAGGGTCAGGACTGGGGAGCAGGGCGTTGCTAGAAGGGCTTCGGAAGACCCTCTTGGCCAGCCTGGGCCTCGCAGATGAGCCTCCTAGAGGCTGAGTCCCCCGGGGGCTCCCCTTGCGTGAGGCTCTGCAGGAAAGGGGTCCACCACCCCACCTGGAGGCAGACCCAGCTCAGGGTTCCCTGCACAGGCGCGTCCCGTGGCGTGGCTGGCCAGCGGGGCAGCCCTGGACTTGACACCTGGGGCCTGAGGTAGGAGGAAGAGGAGCCGGCTCCCGGGACCCCTCCCCCAGAACCAGCCCCCTCCTGCGCAGGACCTCATCTCCCAGCCTGGCCCCTGCAAGCCTCTCCCCAGACTCGAGTCCTGGAGCATGTCGGTGCCCCGTGGCCACTGGCTTCCCCAGAGCCCCCTGCTGCCACCCCAGTGGCCTCTCTGCAGGGAGCCTGCTCCTCACACCTGCAGCCTGGGCCAGTAGGCGCCCTGGGCAGAGCTGTGCCACCCCACTGCCCACCTGCTGTGAACCAGCAAGAGTTGGCACAGTGGGGAGCCTCCTCAGTGCCCCTGGGGCCCCGTGTGACCGGGAGGGCCGCGGGGGCATGTCGGCGCGGCCGGGGAGTACCTATCAGCATCATCATGTGCGTGGTCTCTCCCTCCGTCTTCTTGGAGTGCATGATGTAGTGGCCCTTCATCTTCATGGCCCAGATGTGGACCTGCTGCTGCTTCTCTGTGGGGAGAGGGTGCTGTCTTGGGGAGAGGGTCGGGCGTTTTCATTGAGGCCTGAGAGTGGGGATGGCAAGGAGGTGCCGTCTCTGCAGTGGCCGGGGTGGGGACAGCCGCTGACTGACCAGCACCTGGCTGGGCCGCTGGAGGTCCAGGGCCTGCCGTGCTGGCTGAAAGGCAGCTGCTGGACTCAGTGGGGCCTGGACTCCCCGCCAGGACACCAGGAGGGGACATGCCTCGCGGGCCTACACCCAGATGCCAGGGAAGAGCCCCTAGCCTGGGAAATGCTGGCCGCGGTCTCATCAGCCAGACAGGCCGGCCATCTCCCCTACGGCCTACAGGCAGGACGGGGGCCCAGGAGGGCGGGGCCGAGTGGGGCAACGGCAGGTCCAGGCCTGCAGCTGAGCGCCACTCACCGGCCATGAACACGGTGGGGTCGTCGGTCTTCCACAGAGCTGTCTCCATCTCCGCACAGTCGCCCGCGGGCTGCCTGGAGTGGAGGACCGCGGGGTGAGGTCTGCGCCCTGCCCGCCTGCCCTCCTGGCTGAGTCTCCCCCGAAGGAGGAGGGCCTGTGGTCCACCTGCTCCCACACTTTGAGGCCCTGTCCACAGGCACCCACACCCTGGCCTGGGTGGCAGCAGCACGGGACACAGCTCACACACAGGCCTGGGTGGCAGCAGCACGGGACACAGCTCACACACAGGCCTGGGTGGCAGCAGCACGGGACACAGCTCACACCCTGGCCTGGGTGGCAGCAGCACGGGACACAGCTCACACACAGGCCTGGGTGGCAGCAGCACGGGACACAGCTCACACCCTGGCCTGGGTGGCAGCAGCACGGGACACAGCTCACACCCTGGCCTGGGTGGCAGCAGCACGGGACACAGCTCACACACAGGCCTGGGTGGCAGCAGCACGGGACACAGCTCACACCCTGGCCTGGGTGGCAGCAGCACGGGACACAGCTCACACACAGGCCCGGGTGGCAGCAGCACGGGACACAGCTCACACCTGGCCTGGGTGGCAGCAGCACGGGACACAGCTCACACACAGGCCCGGGTGGCAGCAGCACGGGACACAGCTCACACACAGGCCCGGGTGGCAGCAGCACGGGACACAGCTCACACACAGGCCCGGGTGGCAGCAGCACGGGACACAGCTCACACACAGGCCCGGGTGGCAGCAGCACGGGACACAGCTCACACACAGGCCCGGGTGGCAGCAGCACGGGACACAGCTCACACACAGGCCCGGGTGGCAGCAGCACGGGACACAGCTCACACCCTGGCCTGGGTGGCAGCAGCACGGGACACAGCTCACACACAGGCCCGGGTGGCAGCAGCACGGGACACAGCTCACACACAGGCCCGGGTGGCAGCAGCACGGGACACAGCTCACACACAGGCCCGGGTGGCAGCAGCACGGACACAGCTCACACACAGGCCCGGGTGGCAGCAGCACGGGACACAGCTCACACCCTGGCCCGGGTGGCAGCAGCACGGGACACAGCTCACACACAGGCCCGGGTGGCAGCAGCACGGGACACAGCTCACACACAGGCCCGGGTGGCAGCAGCACGGGACACAGCTCACACCACAGGCCCACACAACAGGCCCGGGTGGCAGCAGCACGGGACACAGCTCACACACACAGGCCCGGGTGGCAGCAGCACGGGACACAGCTCACACACAGGCCCGGGTGGCAGCAGCACGGGACACAGCTCACACACAGGCCCGGGTGGCAGCAGCACGGGACACAGCTCACACCCTGGCCTGGGTGGCAGCAGCACGGGACACAGCTCACACCCTGGCCTGGGTGGCAGCAGCACGGGACACAGCTCACACCCTGGCCTGGGTGGCAGCAGCACGGGACACAGCTCACACACAGGCCTGGGTGGCAGCAGCACGGGACACAGCTCACACCCTGGCCTGGGTGGCAGCAGCACGGGACACAGCTCACACACAGGCCTGGGTGGCAGCAGCACGGGACACAGCTCACACCCTGGCCTGGGTGGCAGCAGCACGGGACACAGCTCACACCCTGGCCTGGGTGGCAGCAGCACGGGACACAGCTCACACACAGGCCCGGGTGGCAGCAGCACGGGACACAGCTCACACACAGGCCTGGGTGGCAGCAGCACGGGACACAGCTCACACACAGGCCCGGGTGGCAGCAGCACGGGACACAGCTCACACACAGGCCTGGGTGGCAGCAGCACGGGACACAGCTCACACACAGGCGTCTCTCCACGCCTGAGGCAGCCTGCGGCCTCCCACACAGGCACCTCCTGCCTGGCCGGGCGTGGTCAGTGGTGGGGCCGATGGCCTGGGCCGGCCGCCTCTTGGCACCATTCCTCAGCTCTGCTCTCAGCACCCCGGGGAGCCCCGGGGTGCCCTGTGCCAGCAGCTCCCAGCCTCCAGGGGCTTCCTTGGGTACAGACCTGCCCTGACTGGGTGGCAAGGTGGAGCTGGCCGGGGCCAGCCTTGCCTGCCCACAGTCCTCGGCTGGCCACGCGGGGGCTCAGAGGCACTTGCAACGCACCATGGTGTCCTGATAGCTCCCTGGACTCCCAGGAAGCCCCTGGGCTTCCATTTCTGTCTCTGGATCTGTGCAACAAGCAGTACCCTGGGGGCTGGTGCCACCCAGCTGCACAGGCCCCCTTGGGGCCCCAGACCAGGGGTGGCTGAGGGCAGCTCTTGCAGACGCTTGGTCCTGGGCATCGCCGGAGGCACTTAGTGCTCCCGGTGTAGGCGAGGCTCAGAGACTCTCATGAGCCTTGTGCCTCCTGGACTTTGGCTGGGCCCAGTGTGAAGGAAGGAGTGCCCACCCCCTGGGGTGAGGTCCTTGGCACCCAGGGGGAGGGCCCTGGCTGCAAGGCCCACAGGAGCACAGGGCTGCTGCGTGCACCCCGTTTCTGGCCTATTCAAAGTCCAGAATGGTGCGTCCCCTGGTGCCGGTGTGAGCCTCCCTCCGAGGATGGGTGGGTGGGTAGCCAGAAGGACAGGTGGGTGGGGATGGACCGCGGGTGGAGTGGAGGAGGTGGATGGACTGGTGGTGGAGAAGGAGGTGGGGAGGGCAGGTGGTGGGAGGAAGACGGGGGGTGGGAGGGTGGAGAGGCATAGGAATGGCGGGTGGATGTCCTGTGGACTGAAGCCACCACCCTCAGAACACCCTGTGATGATTGGGAGCCACGGGTGACCGTGGTTTGTGATCCAAAAGGCCCTAGCGTCTGCACGGGCCCCCTAGCAATGAAGAGTACAGCCAGCCGAGGCTGCTGAATACCTCCCCCCAGGAGGCCCCGAGCGGCAGGGGCTCAGGAGGCGGGGAGGCCGGCAGCCTTGTCTGTGAGGCTGTAGTGGAAAGGAAGCTCTGGCGCGGGCTGCTCTCGGTGGCCGCAGCCAGCTGGGCGGGGGCGCCGGGACACCCCTCCCTGGTCCCCGCCAGGCACCTACATGAGCTTGACCTTGATCACCAGGCTGTCCTTGGAGAGCTCCATCCAGAAGGGCGTCAGAAGAGGAGTCACTTGTGGTGGCGGGGGGCTGGCCATCATGAGGCCAGGGATCATGGGGCTCCCCATCCAGCGCAGGATGTGCCACTCTCCTACCAGCTGTGGGGACGCTGCAGTGACCAGAGGGCAGGGAGGAGGCCACGCCTTCCCTCAGCTCCCCACCACGAGCAGCCAACCATGTTGCCCAGGCCAAAGCTTTGAGGGTGTGGACATTCACGCGGCCTCTGGTGCACAGGAGGGACTGCCTGGGTCAGGGGCCACCCATGAGCCTCAGGCAGAGTGACCCAGTCCCTGAGGACCAGGGAGAAGCAGAGACTGCAGAGGGGGGAATGCAGGTGGGCAGAGAGGGGAGCCTGGGTCCCAGGTGGATGACAGTGTGGCCTGCAGCTGACCAGCTCCCAGAGAAGGTGGGGGAAGCGGGGGTGGGGAAGAGCAGGAACCAGGGCCCAGCAGTGGGGACCAGGTGCAGGGGAGCCTGGCCCACGGCCTCAGGATCTGGGATGGCCTAGTGACCAGGTCACATCAGCCCAGCGGGAGGCGCGGGGCTACGCGCCCCAGGAGGCAGAGCCCGGAGACAGGGCATCTGGACACGTGAAGACCATGTCCTGCTCTAACGAGTCTGCGAGTGTTTGGAAGTCACAGATCTTGACTAGAATGCGGGTTTCACGTCACCGCAACCTGCTGCCTGGGAAAATGAAACTCAGAAACATGGTGTTTCCAACGGGCTGCTTCACAGCCGGGCCTCAGCCGGGGAAGAGCGTGTCCCTGCAAGACGAGGGTCGGGACAAAGCCCAGCCTTCACAGGGTGGCCGGGCGGGCTCCCGTGGGCCTGGACCTCACCAAGCTGCCGGCGCCCACAGGAGCGCGCTGGCCCGACTCCACCCGTGCCCCCGTTTCTGGTAAGGCACAAAGGGGCCCCTCAGCCACGTCCACCGGGGCTGGGCCAGTCCAGCCCAGCCTTGGAGACGGCCCAGGAGGGGGGACACCCGGGCTCCACCCTCGCGGCTCCCAGGCTCACCTTCTCAGGCTGGGCGGGGAGCAGCTCCAGGGCGTGCAGGACGCGCAGGACGCAGGCCAGGCCCAGGGTCAGCAGGAGCCGCTGCATGGTGGCTGTGCTCGCGCTCTCCCGATGCCGCCACCAGGGAGGCGCTGGCGCCCTTTATCCCCCGCCCTGGGCTGGCCTGGGGACAGGGTCGTTTCATCTCACTTGCTTTTCACAATGGCCACAGGATGTCACGTGAGGTGGCCTGGCCGTCACTGCTGGAACCTGGTGACTACCCAGGGCACGTCATGTTTATCCCCTCTGGAGCCTGTTTCCAGAAAGCTCTCCCCGGGGGGGTCCTCAGTGAGGGGGGTGAGAGCACCCGGCACAGGGACCGTCCTCCTCCTGGGCCAGCCCGCCCCGGGCCTTACCGGGCAGTGGCCTCCTTTCTCCACCTCAGGACCAAGTGTCTGTGGGAGACCCCGCCCCAGCTGGGCCCTGCTGCCCGGTGCTCAGCTGAACAGGGCCACACTGCAGGGCCATGCCAACCCAGTCCTGACAGACAAGACCTCTGCCACGGTCACTCTCCCCACCTGGTCTCCAGTGGGGCCCTGCGGCCAGCCTCTGCCTCCCTGGGAGTCCCTGCCTCTTGGCCTTCCCCCGCCCCCGCCTGCACTGCTCTGTGCCCTTGTCCTGGGGCTCCCGCCCCTCCCGGAGTCTTGGCTGCCCTGTCTTGACCCCAGAGCTTCAGGTGTGCTTCCCGAGTCCCAGGTCCCCCACACAGCGCCCGTGACGGCTCTGAACGCCCCGAGTCCCAGGTCCCCCACGCAGCTCCCCGTGACGGCTCCGAATGTCCCGCTCAACTCTCCCGCCTCGGTGCACGGCCCTGGAATCACAACGGCCTTTCCGTCCTCCTGCAGTCCGCCGTCTCAGGGCTGCTCTCTGACCCCAGGTGGCCTCTCTCCTTCAGCTCCTCCGCCTCCCCGCCTCCTCTGCACTCAGCCTCCACCACCCCCACTTCTCAGCCACGGGGTTTCCCACCAGAGTCACGCCGTGTCCTGTGTGGGGAAGATGGGGGGCTGGCCTTCCTCCTGCTGCCCGGGCAGGTGACCACTTTTCTGCCTCCAAGAGGGCCCTGGTTTCTTTAGCAGCCCTGTCCACCAGCCTGGCTTGACCATTTTTTCCTGTTGCTTCACCAGTAAACACCATTTTGATCCATCGCTGTGTCACCCAGACAATTGCTTTGGTGATCTGGAAGCCGTCTGTAGCCTGCACTGGTCGACAGATGCCTCTGCAGTAGCCATCCGGTTGACACCCAGGGGACCACTCAGGCCACAAGACAGCAGGGCGGCAAAGCAGGGCACGCGGCACATGGATGGTGTCCAGAGGGAGAGACGATGGGTGGCTGAGGGACTGAGAGAAGGTGGGTGTGAAGAAGGTGGGCGGAGGGTGGACAGAGGGTGGGTGGGCACAGGGTGATCGGGGGTGGGGGATGGGGGATAGGGGTGAAAGGGTGATGGGGGAATGGGGGTGATAGAGTGATGGGGTGATGGGCGGTGGGGGGATGGGGGGTGGGGGGATGGGGGATGGGAGTGATGGGGGATGGGGTGGGGGATGGGGGTGATGAGGGATGGGGATAAAAGGGTGATGAGGGGATGGGGTGATGGGGGATGGGGTCATGGGGTCATGGGGTGATGGGGTGGTGGGGGTGATAGACTGATGGGGTGATGGTAATGGAGTGATGAGGTGATGGGGGATGGGGTAATGGGGGGATGAGAGATGGGGTGATGGGGTGATTGGGTGGTGGGGGTGATAGACTGATGGGGTGATGGTGATGGGCTGATGGGGGATGGGGTGATGGGTGATGGGGTGATGGGGGATAGAGTGATGGGGTGATGGGGTGATGGGGGATGGGGTGATGGGGGGGTGGGGGGATAGAGTGATGGGGGATGGGGTGATGGGGTGATGGGGGATGGGGTGATGGGGGGTGGGGGGATAGAGTGATGGGGGATGAGGTGATGGGGTGATGGGGGATGGGGTGATGGGGGGTGGGGGGATAGAGTGATGGGGGATGAGGTGATGGGGTGATGGGGAATGGGGTGATGGGGGATGGGGTGATGGGGATGGGGTGATGGGGTGATGGGGGATGGGGTGATGGAGGGTGGGGGGATAGAGTGACGGGGGATGGGGTGATAGGGTGATGGGGTCATGGGGGGGATGGCCCATTTATCTGCCATCTTTTGGGCCCTCGAATGTTCCAAGGTGTCTTCAAGTCCATTGTCATATCTGACCCCGGCCAATCAGCTTCCCCTGCAGGTGACAGAAGGAGGTACAGTGTGCCAAGTGTCTGGCCTGCGTCTGCCATTGTGGGTGGCCAAGTGGCCCAGAGATGTGACTTCTGATGCCGGGTGAAGCTGATGCTGGCTCAGGGACAGAACAGGCCTCCCCTCCTCCAAGGACCCTCCTGGTCCTGTGTGGGCCCAGGGCGGCATCTCCTCCCTGCCCAGACCCGCAGCCCCTCAGGCAGGCCACGGGCCCTCTGTGTCTCCCTGGCCCAGTCTTTGCCTCCTGAGTGACGGCCGAGAGCAGAGCTGGTGGTCAGCGGGCCAGGCGGGGAGGGGCACGACCCGCCTCAGGCTGAGGGCAGCTCCAGGGCCCGGGGGCTAGAGTCCTGAGCATGTCCCTGTCACCCAGCCCGGTCTCCCACCCACAGGGACCCACCTGGGGGAGAAGACTAGATCCTTATCTCTCACCCTGCACAAAAATCAATTCAAAATGGACCAAAGGCCTCGGAATTGGACTAGAAAAGGTGCCACTCCTAGAAGACCCAGGTAGGCACTCCAGCATGTAGCACAGGCAAGGGCGGCTCAGCAGGACTCCTAAGCTCAGGAAAGGGTGCCAGAGTCGATCAATGGGATGGCATCGAGTTGAAAATCTGCACAGCGAAGGGAACAACTAGGAAGGTGAAGAGAGGGACCCACAGAACGGGGAGAACTTCGCCTGCTGCTCTCCGACAGAGGACGGATATCCAGATCATATGAAGAGCTCAGAAAATTTTATACCAAAACCACCAAATAACCCAATTAACGAATGGGCAAACAAATCGACAAACTCTTCTCAAAAGAAGAAATAAAACAGCCAACAAATCTATGAAAAATGTTCAGGGCCGTGGCCGTGGCCCTGTGGTGGGGCTCTTGCCTATCATGTGTGAGGTGCTGGGTTCCATGCTCAGCATGACCAAAGATAAATGAATAAAACAATAGTCCATCAACGACTAAACATATGTAAATATAATTTTTAAAAAATATTTATTTATTTGCTTTAGTTGTACACAATGCGTTTATTTTTACGTGGTGCTGAGGATCGAACCCCGGGCCGCGCACGTGCTAGGTGAGCACTCTACTGCTGAGCCACAACCCCAGCCCCTGTAAAAATAATTTTTAAAAAGATATTCAACATCATTAGCAATTAGGGAAATGCAAATCAGAACCACACTGAGATTTCTTCTCACTCCAGTCAGAACGGCCGTCACCAAGAACGCTCACAGCAACGAATGTGGAGAGGAGGTGGGGGAAAGGAACACGCTCACCCTGTTGGTGGGACTGCAAACTAGTTCAATCACTATGGAAACCAGTGTGGAGGGTCCCCAAAAGACCAGGCACGGACCTCCAGGTGACCCGGCTGTGCCCCTCCTTAGTAGTTGTCCTGAAGAACTGAAGTCATCGCGCTGCGTGGCACCCCCGTGTTCACCACAGCACATGCACCCCCGTGTTCACCACAGCACATGCACCCCGTGTTCACCACAGCACATGCACCCCCGTGTTCACCTGCACCCCCGTGTTCACCACAGCACATGCACCCCCGTGTTCACCACAGCACATGCACCCCCGTGTTCACCACAGCACATGCACCCCCGTGTTCACCACAGCACATGCACCCCCGTGTTCACCCAGCACATGCACCCCCGTGTTCACCCCCCGTGTTCACCACAGCACATGTTCACACCCCACCCCCCGTTTCACCACAGCACCCCCGTGTTCTCAGCAGCACCCCGTGTTCAAAACCCCGGAACCACAGCTAGGTTCACCACAGCACATGCACCCCGTGTTCACCACAGCACATGCAGGTGTGCAGTGGGTGGTGGGTAAAGAAACGTGGCGTATATACACACGGGAGCTTTGCTCGGCCTCCCCAAAATATAAATAAAATATGTCAGTGGCAGGAAAATGGATGGAACTTGAGAACAGTATGTTACGCAAAATAAGCCAAACTCAGAAGGTCAAGGGTCATGTGTTTTCTTTCACTTGTGGAAACTACAGAGGGAAAAGGAAAGGAGAAGCGTAGGAGTGACTGTCACAAAGATCGGAGGGAGATGGGCAGAGAGAGAAAGGGACCAAGGGGAGGGGGGGGGCAGGGAGAGGGAGGTGCTGGGAACGATGCCAACCAGATTGTATTGTCCTACTGTGTGAGTGCGTGACCACAAGTCCCACCACTGTGCGCCACTATCACGCACCAACACAAATATGGCACCAAGTAAAGGGACAGATAGATTTACCAGGAGAATCCACGCATGCAACAGGTGACGGAGTTGACGCTGCCTGGAGTGACGCTGATAAAACCAAAGGGAACCGCGTCACTCACAGCACTGGGTGGGGTCCCAGCTCTCCTCCTCTCAGGGCTAGAAGGGGACAGACAAGCACAGCTGATGTGGCCTGGCGTGGAACAAGCGGTGAGCGGGGTGTGGCCCACACCACTGCAGAGCGTGGGAGTCCCACGGATTGCATTTCTTGTCACATAGAAATCCATGCACAGAGACAGAGGGAAGATTTGGTGGTGAAACCAGTCGCACCTCAGAACCAGTGAGTGAACTTCACAAGGGAAATTAAAAAACATTTTGAAATGAATAAAAATAAAAACAACAATGCATCGAAGCATGCGGACTGAAGCTAAAGCAGTGTTTGGGGGTCTGCAGCACCGAGCGCTCGAATTAGGCAACAGAACAGCCGCACTCCACAGCTCAGCCCGCGGCCTGCGTAAGAAGGGCCCAGGTCGTAAGCAAGCAGGGGACAAACAGCCACACGCGCCGGAATCCGGAATCGGTGGCCGGGAGCCAGGAAAAACAATGCGGAGCAGGGAGCCAGCGGCTGGCCCGGCAGTCACAGCTCTCCAGCAGACTCACCCGCAAACCAGGACGTCGACACAAAGGCCACCGTCGGGGAGGGGAGGGGGCATCCCAGGACAGGGTGTAATTGTGAACAAGGTCACGGAAATGCTTTTGGACAAAACGAAAACCTTTCTGGAGAGACGCGAAGTGTGGCCGAGGAAGGGCGAGACAGGAGAGCCCCGCAGGGAGCCGGGGGAGGTGTGGCGGAGGCCCCGCTCCGAGGCCCCCCTCCACTGCCCAGCGGCAGCCAGACCGGGCGCCGCCCGCCACAGGCAAGGCCCGCAGCCTCGGCAGCTGTGCGCTCAGCCTCAGACTGAGGCCACCCCGGGTCAGCCGCTGTGCCCGGGGCGCTGATTCAGTGTCTGATGGACCCCTCAGCTTCGTCCTTGGAGACTTGCTGGGGCTGCCACCTCTGACCATGCCACAGCTCAGGAGGGCACAGGCGTCCCTGCCGCGCTCGGCGCCTCCCCAGGAAGGCTCGCACTCTGTTCTGTCCCCGGCCTTCCTGTTCTTCTCTGGGTGACAACCCTTTACCTCCTCCTCTCGGGACTGTGGGTGAAAGGCTGGGCTGGCCGAGGTCCCCTCCAGTGTCCCTACTGCCACACCCTGGGAGTGAGCCCTTCTCGCTCTCCTCCCAGAGCATCTGCTTCCTGCCAGAGTCTAGGGGCACCGGGCACCACCACGGGGCTCGCGCGCTGGGCGCGGAGGCTGCTTTGCACTCCTCTTGCCCCGGGCCACCGTTTGTGAAAGGTCAAAGGGCAAGTCAGCTGCCCCAGGAGCCCTGGTGGCACCAGGTGGTTCACAGGGAGGACTGACTGGGCTCTGCCCAGTGCGACGTCATGAGGACGTCCCTGCCACGTTGTTTACCACCCAGGACTGGAAGTGACAGCCTTGCAGCCGCAGCCTGGAGCCAGGGGTGGGGGTGGGGCTGCTTTTCCTTCTAAATTGTCACTTTTACGGGTTCCGAGTCGTCTGCGTGTGTTGGTTCTGAACTGCAGGGCCTGCAGCCCTTTCTTTTTCATTTTAACTCTTTATTTCAAAGCTACAAAATATTAATCAGCTCAGAGTTAAGGCGTGAAGGAGTGGGTGGACACTCCTCTGTCCCTGCTGTTCCCTCTCTGGTTTGTGTCCTTACTCCCGCCCGAGGGCGCCTCTGCCTGCGGCTCCCTCCTGGCAGCGCAGTGCCCTCCCCGCTGCTCCCAGGTGGCAGCTCAGGGACAGCCTGCTGCTCCCACTGACCCACTGTAGAGGGATCTGCTCTTGTGTGGACCCTTGCTGCGGCCTGGTGTTCAGAGAGGCCCCTGGGCGTGACTCTGCCTCTGGGCCTCCTCTCCTGTCCCTCCTGCTGGGCTCTGGGGACTGTGCTGTGGGGTGTAGGGCAGCTTGGGGTGGAGGCAGGAGGCGCCACACCCAAGTGAGGTCCTGGGGCCCAAGCGCTGGCTGCCACCTGGGCCGTGAGGACAGCGACGGCCTCTGTCCTGTGGGTGGCGCTGTGGAGGCGTCACGCTGCTCTCTGAGGCACTGGGACGTCCCCTGGTGCCTCAGGGGTCAGATCTGTGCCTGGTCCTCTTCACCGTGCTCTCTGCAGGCTGGGACGGAGGTGTCCTCCTGGTCGCTGAGGAGCTGGGAGGCCATGCCTGCGGCCCTGCCGGGAACTCCGCAGGTGCCCGGGTTCACGGCTCCCTGCAGGAGCAGGAGACCAGCCACTGCCCGGCGCCTGGATGCAGGCCAGGCTCTGTGCACGTGGCTGCCACCTGCCCCGCCAGGGCCCTGCTTGCGTTTTCCAGTCGTTCCTCATCTTCATGGGCCGTTACCTCTGGCTTCAACACCGTCCATCCGGAGGTGTTAAGTGTCAGGATGCCCCAGCCACTTGGGACGCTGAGGCAGGGGGTTGCAAGTTGGATGTCAGCCTCAGTAACTCAGCAAGGCCCTAAGCAACTTCAGGAGACCCTGTCTTAAAATAAAAAATACAAAGGGCTGGGGATGTGGGCCAGTGGTAAAGCGCCCTGGGTTCAATCCCCAGCACCCCCCCCCAAAAAAAAAAAAAAAGATTAGAATCTATTGTAAAAGTACAAGCCCTCGTGATTCTGTTAATTAACTTCCTCCCAATCTGTGTCGTTGGTGGTTTCTGGAATTTGGTTTGGGGCGTTTTTCCAGCAGCTTCTGACAGGTAGGCTGACTCCCTCCTGCGCTCCCAGCTCCGGCCTGGGCCCAGAGGTGCGGACGTCGATTCATTGGTGTCTCTGGATTTTCCGTTTTCTGATTCCTGCTGTTTTTCCTTTCTCTCCCCTCCCTCCGCGCCCCTCCCCACCTTCCTGTGGGCTCACCCGCTCTGCTCTTGGTACTAAGGGCCCTGCACTCCCGCGGCTCCCCGGCAGTGCTCTGTAGTCACTTTTCTAGATTTTTCACGATTTTTGTGGGTGTGGACTTTCTTCTTTTGCAGCTGATGCGGTGGCTGGGGCTGGCACACCGCACCCTCCAGTGACAGCCCACAAGGAACAGTCTCCACAGAGGACAGGGAGCCCACGGAGGGCCGGGCCCAGGCGGCTATTCCTCAGCTAACCAACATTCCTGGAAGGACAGGAGGAGGCGCCCTCCCTGGAGGCCCAGGAGGCCCAGGGTTTGGGTTTCAAGGTCTGGGAAGTGGACAGAGGAGGAACCGCATGTTGAGGACACTGGGGGAGGGGCTGCGGCACCTGCTTAGTGCTGTGGGTGTGGAGTCACAACCTTGGCTTCCTGCTCCAGCCCCGGAATCGGGAGCCCCTCCTCCTCCTCCCAGCCTCTCCCCTCCCACACCGCGCCCTGAGCCCAGGAGCAAGCACGGGACCCGCAGCAGGGAGGTGGGACCCGCAGCAGGTGGTGGGACCGCAGCAGGGAGGTGGGACTGCAGCAGGGAGGTGGGACCGCAGCAGGGAGGTGGGACTGCAGCAGGTGGTGGACCCGCAGCAGGGTGGTGGGACCGCAGCAGGGAGGTGGACCCGCAGCAGGTGGTGGGACCGCAGCAGGGAGGTGGGACCCGCAGCAGGGAGGTGGGACTGCAGCAGGTGGTGGGACCCAGCAGGGAGGTGGGACTGCAGCAGGGTGGTGGGACCCGCAGCAGGGAGGTGGGACCCGCAGCAGGGTGGTGGGACCCGCAGCAGGTGGTGGGACTGCAGCAGGGTGGTGGGACTGCAGCAGGGTGGTGGGACCGCAGCAGGTGGTGGTGGGACCGCAGCAGGGAGGTGGGACCGCCTGCAGCAGGGAGGTGGGACTGCAGCAGGTGGTGGGACCCGCAGCAGGTGGTGGGACCCGCAGCAGGGAGGTGGGACCGCAGCAGGTGGTGGGGACCGCAGCAGGGAGGTGGGACCCCAGCAGCAGGTGTGGTGGGACCCGCAGCAGGGTGGTGGGACTGCAGCAGGGGGGAGGTGGGGACCCGCAGCAGGTGGTGGGACCCGCAGCAGTGGTGGGACCCGCAGCAGGGAGGTGGGACCCGCAGCAGGTGGTGGGACCCGCAGCAGGGTGGTGGGACCGCAGCAGGGAGTGGGACCGCAGCAGGGAGGTGGGACCCGCAGCAGGGAGGTGGGACCCGCAGCAGGTGGTGGGACCCGCAGCAGGTGGTGGGACCCGCAGCAGGGAGGTGGGACCGCAGCAGGTGGTGGGACCGCAGCAGGGAGGTGGGACCCGCAGCAGGTGGTGGGACCCGCAGCAGGGTGGTGGGACTGCAGCAGGGTGGTGGGACCCGCAGCAGGTGGTGGGACCCGCAGCAGGTGGTGGGACTGCAGCAGGGAGGTGGGACCGCAGCAGGGAGGTGGGACTGCAGCAGGGAGGTGGGACCGCAGCAGGGAGGTGGGACCGCAGCAGGGAGGTGGGACTGCAGCAGGGAGGTGGGACTGCAGCAGGGAGGTGGGACCCGCAGCAGGGAGGTGGGACTGCAGCAGGGTGGTGGGACCGCAGCAGGGAGGTGGGACCGCAGCAGGGAGGTGGGACCGCAGCAGGGTGGTGGGACCGCAGCAGGGAGGTGGGACCACAGCAGGGTGGTGGGACCGCAGCAGGAGGTGGGACTGCAGCAGGGAGGTGGGACCCCAGCAGGGAGGTGGGACTGCAGCAGGGTGGTGGGACTGCAGCAGGGAGGTGGACCCGCAGCAGGGAGGTGGGACTGCAGCAGGGTGGTGGGACCGCAGCAGGGAGGTGGGACCGCAGCAGGGTGGTGGGACTGCAGCAGGGAGGTGGGACTGCAGCAGGGTGGTGGGACTGCAGCAGGGAGGTGGGACCGCAGCAGGGTGGTGGGACTGCAGCAGGGAGGTGGGACCCGCAGCAGGGTGGTGGGACTGCAGCAGGGTGGTGGGACCGCAGCAGGGAGGTGGGACCGCAGCAGGGTGGTGGGACTGCAGCAGGGTGGTGGGACTGCAGCAGGGTGGTGGGACCCCACCAGGGAGTGGGACCGCAGCAGGGAGGTGGGACCGCAGCAGGGAGGTGGGACCGCAGCAGGGTGGTGGGACCGCAGCAGGGAGGTGGGACCGCAGCAGGGTGGTGGGGGACCGCAGCAGGGAGGTGGGACCCCAGCAGGGAGGTGGGACTGCAGCAGGGTGGTGGGACTGCAGCAGGGAGGTGGGACCGCAGCAGGGAGGTGGGACTGCAGCAGGGTGGTGGGACTGCAGCAGGGAGGTGGGACCCCAGCAGGGAGGTGGGACTGCAGCAGGGAGGTGGGACTGCAGCAGGGTGGTGGGACCCGCAGCAGGGTGGTGGGACCCGCAGCAGGGAGGTGGGACCGCAGCAGGGAGGTGGGACTGCAGCAGGGAGGTGGGACTGCAGCAGGGAGGTGGGACCCCAGCAGGGAGGTGGGACTGCAGCAGGGTGGTGGGACCCGCAGCAGGGAGGTGGGACTGCAGCAGGGAGGTGGGACCCCAGCAGGGAGGTGGGACTGCAGCAGGGTGGTGGGACCGCAGCAGGGTGGTGGGACTGCAGCAGGGTGGTGGGACCCGCAGCAGGGAGGTGGGACTGCAGCAGGGTGGTGGGACCGCAGCAGGGTGGTGGGACCCGCAGCAGGTGGTGGGACTGCAGCAGGGTGGTGGGTGACCCGCAGCAGGTGGTGGGACCCGCAGCAGGGAGGTGGGACCGCAGCAGGTGGTGGGACCGCAGCAGGGAGGTGGGACCCGCAGCAGGGTGGTGGGACCGCAGCAGGGTGGTGGGACCCGCAGCAGGTGGTGGGACTGCAGCAGGGAGGTGGGACCCGCAGCAGGTGGTGGGACTGCAGCAGGGTGGTGGGACCCGCAGCAGGTGGTGGGACCCGCAGCAGGGAGGTGGGACCGCAGCAGGTGTGGGACCGCAGCAGGAGGTGGGACCCGCAGCAGGTGGTGGGACCGCAGCAGGGTGGTGGGACCCGCAGCAGGGTGGTGGGACCGCAGCAGGGGTCGGTGGGTACCCGCAGCACAGGGAGGTGGGACTGCAGCAGGGTGGTGGGACCCAGCAGCAGGGTGGTGGGACTGCAGCAGGGTGGTGGGACCCCAGCAGGGAGGTGGGACCGCAGCAGGGTGGTGGTGGACCCGCAGCAGGGTGGTGGGACCGCAGCAGCAGGGAGGTGGGACCCGCAGCAGGTGGTGGGACTGCAGCGCAGGGTGGTGGGACCCGCAGCAGGTGGTGGGACCCGCAGCAGGGAGGTGGGACCGCAGCAGGTGGTGGGACCGCAGCAGGGAGGTGGGACCCGCAGCAGGTGGTGGGACCGCAGCAGGGTGGTGGGGGACCCGCAGCAGGGAGGTGGACTGCAGCAGGGTGGTGGGGACCGCAGCAGGGTGGTGGGACTGCAGCAGGGTGGTGGGACCCCCAGCAGGGAGGTGGGACCGCAGCAGGATGGTGGGACCGCAGCAGGGAGGTGGGACCCGCAGCAGGTGGTGGGACCGCAGCAGGGTGGTGGGACCCGCACAGGTGGTGGGACTGCAGCAGGGTGGTGGGACCGCAGCAGGGTGGTGGGACTGCAGCAGGGTGGTGGGACCGCAGCAGGGAGGTGGGACTGCAGCAGGGAGGTGGGACCCGCAGCAGGTGGTGGGACTGCAGCAGGGTGGTGGGACCCCGCAGCAGGTGGTGGGACCCGCAGCAGGGAGGTGGGACCAGACCCGCAGCAGGTGGTGGGACCGCAGCAGGTGGTGGGACCCGCAGCAGGTGGTGGGACTGCAGCAGGGTGGTGGGATCCGCAGCAGGTGGTGGGACCCGCAGCAGGGAGGTGGGACCAGAGACCCGCAGCAGGTGGGAGGGACCGCAGCAGGGAGGTGGGACCCGCAGCAGGTGGTGGGACCCGCAGCAGGTGGTGGGACCGCAGCAGGGAGGTGGGACCAGACCGCAGCAGGTGGTGGGACCGCAGCAGGGAGGTGGGACCAGACCCGCAGCAGGTGGTGGGACCCGCAGCAGGTGGTGGACCCGCAGCAGGTGGTGTGGACCCGCAGCAGGTGGTGGGACCCGCAGCAGGGAGGTGGGACCCGCAGCAGGTGGTGGGACCCGCAGCAGGTGGTGGGACCGCAGCAGGGAGGTGGGGACCAGACCCGCAGCAGGTGGTGGGACCCGCAGCAGGTGGTGGACCCGCAGCAGGTGGTGGGACTGCAGCAGGGTGGTGGGACTGCAGCAGGGAGGTGGGACCGCAGCAGGGAGGTGGGACTGCAGCAGGGAGGTGGGACTGCAGCAGTGGTGGGGACCGCAGCAGGGTGGTGGGACTGCAGCAGGGTGGTGGGACTGCAGCAGGGAGGTGGGACCGCAGCAGGGAGGTGGGACTGCAGCAGGGAGGTGGGACCGCAGCAGGGAGGTGGGACTGCAGCAGGGAGGTGGGGATGGTGGGTACCGCAGCAGGGAGGTGGGACTGCAGCAGGGAGGTGGGACTGCAGCAGGTGGTGGGACCCGCAGCAGTTGGTGGGACCGCAGCAGGGAGGTGGGACCGCAGCAGGTGGTGGGACCGCAGCAGGGTGGTGGGACTGCAGCAGGGTGGTGGGACTGCAGCAGGGAGGTGGGACCGCAGCAGGGAGGTGGGACCGCAGCAGGGAGGTGGGACTGCAGCAGGGAGGTGGGACTGCAGCAGGTGGTGGGACTGCAGCAGGGAGGTGGGACTGCAGCAGGGAGGTGGGACCCGCAGCAGGTGGTGGGACCGCAGCAGGGAGGTGGGACTGCAGCAGGGTGGTGGGACTGCAGCAGGGTGGTGGGACCCGCAGCAGGGAGGTGGGACCCGCAGCAGGGTGGTGGGACCCGCAGCAGGGAGGTGGGAGCAGGGTGGGTGGGACCCGCAGCAGGGTGGTGGGACCCCGCAGCAGGGTGGTGGGACTGCAGCAGGTGGTGGGACCCGCAGAGGTGGTGGGGGTTGGTTGGACCGCAGCAGGGAGTGGGACCCGCAGCAGGGTGGTGGGACTGCAGCAGGGATGGTGGGACCGCAGCAGGGAGGTGGGACCCGCAGCAGGGAGGTGGGACTGCAGCAGGGTGGGGGGACTGCAGCAGGGAGGTGGTGACTGCAGCAGGGTGGTGGGACCCGCAGCAGGGAGGTGGGACCCGCAGCAGGGTGGTGGGGACTGCAGCAGGGTGGTGGGACCCCGCAGCAGGGTGGTGGGACCTGCAGCAGGGTTTTGGGACTGCAGCAGGGTGGTGGGACTGCAGCAGGGAGGTGGGACCGCAGCAGGGAGGTGGGACTGCAGCAGGGAGGTGGGACTGCAGCAGGTGGTGGGACCCCGCAGCAGGTGGTGGGACCCCGCAGCAGGGAGGTGGGACCGCAGCAGGTGGTGGGACCGCAGCAGGGAGGTGGGACCCGCAGCAGGGTGGTGGGACCCGCAGCAGGGTGGTGGGACTGCACATGGGTGGGTGGGACCCGCAGCAGGGTGGTGGGACCCGCAGCAGGGTGGTGGGACCCGCAGCAGGTGGTGGGGACAGCAGCAAGGGAGGTGGGACCGCAGCAGGTGGTGGGACTGCAGCAGGGAGGTGGGACCCGCAGCAGGTGGTGGTGGGGTGGGACCGCGCAGGGAGGTGGGACTGGTGGGACTGCAGCAGGGAGGTGGGACCCGCAGCAGGGGATGGTGGGACTGCAGCAGGTGGTGGGACCCGCAGCAGGGAGGTGGGACCGCAGCAGGGAGGTGGGACCCGCAGCAGGGGAGGTGGGACCCGCAGCAGGGAGGTGGGACCGCAGCAGGGAGGTGGGACTGCAGCAGGGAGGTGGGACTGCAGCAGGGAGGTGGGACCCCAGCAGGGAGGTGGGACTGCAGCAGGGTGGTGGGACCCAGCAGCAGGGAGGTGGGACCGCAGCAGGGAGGTGGGACCGCAGCAGGGTGGTGGGACACCGCAGCAGGGAGGTGGGACCCACAGCAGGGTGGTGGGACCGCCAGCAGGGAGGTGGGACTGCAGCAGGGGAGGTGGGACCCCCAGCAGGGAGGTGGGACTGCAGCAGGGAGGTGGGACCGCAGCAGGGTGGTGGGACCCGCAGCAGGGAGGTGGGACTGCAGCAGGGTGGTGGGACCGCAGCAGGGTGGTGGGACCGCAGCAGGGTGGTGGGACTGCAGCAGGGAGGTGGGACTGCAGCAGGGTGGTGGGACCCAGCAGCAGGGAGGTGGGACCGCAGCAGGGTGGTGGGACTGCAGCAGGGAGGTGGGGACCCGCAGCAGGGTGGTGGGACTGCAGCAGGGTGGTGGGACCCGCAGCAGGGAGGTGGGACCGCAGCAGGGTGGTGGGACCCCAGCAGCAGGGTGGTGGGACTGCAGCAGGGAGGTGGGACCGCAGCAGGGAGGTGGGACCGCAGCAGGGAGGTGGGACCGCAGCAGGGAGGTGGGACCACGCAGCAGGTGGTGGGACCGCAGCAGGGAGGTGGGACCGCAGCAGGGTGGTGGGACCGCAGCAGGGTGGTGGGACCCCAGCAGGGAGGTGGGACTGCAAGCAGGGTTGGGTGGGACTGCAGCAGGGAGGTGGGACCCGCAGCAGGGAGGTGGGACTGCCAGGGTGGTGGGACTGCAGCAGGGAGGTGGGACCCCCCAGCAGGGAGGTGGGACTGCAGCAGGGAGGTGGGACCCGCAGCAGGTGGTGGGACCCGCAGCAGGGTGGTGGGACCGCAGCAGGGAGGTGGGACCGCAGCAGGGTGGTGGGACCGCAGCAGGGAGGTGGGACTGCAGCAGGGAGGTGGGACCCGCAGCAGGGAGGTGGGACCTCGCAGCAGGGTGGTGGGACCCGCAGCAGGGAGGTGGGACCCGCAGCAGGTGGTGGGACCCGCAGCAGGGAGTGGGACCCTGCAGCAGGGTGGTGGGACCCCGCAGCAGGGTGGGACCCGCAGCAGGGTGGTGGGTGGGACTGGAACCCGCAGCAGGTGGTGGGACCGCACAGGGAGTGGACTGCAGCATGGGACCGCAGCAGGGTGGTGGGACCCGCAGCAGGTGGTGGGACCGCAGCAGGTGGTGGGACCCGCAGCAGTGGTGGTGGGACTGCAGCAGGGTGGTGGGACCGCAGCAGGTGGTGGGACCCCGCAGCAGGGTGGTGGGACCCCAGCAAGCAGGTGGTGGGACCGCAGCAGGTGGTGGGACCCGCAGCAGGGTGGTGGGACCCGCTGCACAGCACTGCAGCAGGGTGGTGGGACCCGCAGCAGGTGGTGGGACTGCAGCAGGGAGGTGGGACCCGCAGCAGGTGGTGGGACCGCAGCAGGGAGGTGGGACCGCAGCAGGTGGTGGGACCGCAGCAGGGTAGGTGGGACCCGCAGCAGGGAGGTGGACCTGCAGTCAGGGATGTGGTGGGACCCGCAGCAGGGTGGTGGGACCTGCAGCAGGTGGTGGGACCCGCAGCAGGGAGGTGGGACCAGCAGCAGGGTGGTGGGACCCGCAGCAGGGTGGTGGGACCCGCAGCAGGGTGGTGGGACCCGCAGCAGGAGGTGGGGCAGCAGGTTGGTGGGACCCGCAGCAGGTGTGGACCCCCGCAGCAGGGAGGTGGGACCAGCGCAGCAGGGAGGTGGGACCCGCAGCAGGGAACCGCAGCAGGTGGTGGGACCGCAGCAGGTGGTGGGACCCGCAGCAGGGAGGTGGGACTGGCAGGGTGGGGGACTGCAGCAGGGTGGTGGGACCCAGCAGCAGGGTGGTGGGACGGCCAGCAGGGTGGTGGGACAGTGGGTGGGACCGCAGCAGGGAGGTGGGACCCTGAGCAGGTGGTGGGACCCGCAGCAGGGTTGGTGGGACCCGCATGCAGCAGGTGGTGGGACCCGCAGCAGGGGAGGTGGGGACCAGACCAGCAGCAGGGTGGTGGGACCGCAGCAGGTGGTGGGACCCGCAAGCAGGTGGTGGGGACCGCAGCAGGGAGGTGGGACTGCAGACAGGGTGGTGGACGCAGCCAGGTGGTGGGACCCGCAGCAGGGAGGTGGGTCTGCAAAACCCGGTGGGACCAGCAGCAGGTGGTGGGGACCGCAGCAGGGTGGGTGGGACCCGCAGCAGGGGGAGGTGGGACAGAACCCGCAGCAGGTGGTGGGACCGCAGCAGGTGGTGGGACCCGCAGCAGGTGGTGGGACCGCAGCAGGGAGGTGGGACCAGACCCGCAGCAGGTGGTGGGACCCGCAGCAGGAGAGTGGGACCAAACCCGCAGCAGGTGGTGGGACCGCAGCAGGGAGGTGGGACCCGCAGCAGGTGGTGGGACCCGCAGCAGGGTGGTGGGACCCGCAGCAGGTGGTGGGACCCGCAGCAGGTGGTGGGACCGCAGCAGGGAGGTGGGACCAGACCCGCAGCAGGTGGTGGGACCCGCAGCAGGTGGTGGACCCGCAGCAGGTGGTGGACCCGCAGCAGGGTGGTGGGACCCGCAGCAGGTGAGGTGGGACCCAGCGCAGCAGTTGGGTGGGACCCGCAGCAGGGGGACCTCAGCAGGGTGGTGTGACCCGCAGCAGGGAGGTGGGGACTGGCAGACCCGCAGCAGGTGGTGGGACCAGCAGCAGGGTGGTGGGACTGCAGCAGGGAGTGGTGGACCGCAGCAGGGACACGTGGGACAGCAGCAGGGAGTGGGACTGCAGCAGGTGAGGTGGGACCCCAGCAGGGTGTGGGACTCCAGCAGGAGTGGATGGGACCCGCAGGGAGGTGGGACCGCAGCAGGGAGGTGGGACTGCAGCAGGGTGGTGGGACCGCAGCAGGGAGGTGGGACTTGCAGCAGGGAGGTGGGACCGCAGCAGGGAGGTGGGACTGCAGCAGGAGGTGGGACTGCAGCAGGAGGTGGGACCCGCAGCAGTTGGTGGGACCGCAGCAGGGAGGTGGGACCGCAGCAGGTGGTGGGACCGCAGCAGGGTGGTGGGACTGCAGCAGGGTGGTGGGACTGCAGCAGGAGGTGGGACCCGCAGCAGGGAGGTGGGACCGCAGCAGGGAGGTGGGGACCCCGCAGCAGGGAGGTGGACTGCAGCAGGTGGTGGGACCCCGCAGCAGGGAGGTGGGACTGCAGCAGGTGGTGGGACCCGCAGGTGTGGTGGGACCGGCAGGGAGGTGGGACTGCAGGGTGGTGGGACTGCAGCAGGGTGGTGGGACCCGCAGCAGGGAGGTGGGACCCCGCAGCAGGGTGGTGGGACCCGCAGCAGGGAGGTGGGACCCGCAGCAGGGTGGTGGGACCCGCAGCAGGGTGGTGGGACCTGCAGCAGGTGGTGGGACCCGCAGCAGGTGGTGGGACCCGCAGCAGGGGAGGTGGATGACCCCGCACAGGGAGGTGGCGACCCGCAGCAGGGAGGTGGGACCCCGCAGCAGGTGGTGGGACTGCAGCAGGGAGGTGGCACTGCAGCAGGGTGGTGGGACCCAGCAGCAGGGAGGTGGGACCCGCAGCAGGGTGGTGGGACCCGCAGCAGGGAGGTTGGGACTGCAAGACTGCAGCAGGGTGGTGGGACTGCAGCAGGGAGGTGGGACCGCAGCAGGGAGGTGGGACTGCAGCAGGGAGGTGACTGCAGCAGGTGGTGGGACCCGCAGCAAGGTGGTGGACCCGCAGCAGGGAGGTGGGACCCGCAGCAGGTGGTGGGACCGCAGCAGGGAGGTGGGACCCGCAGCAGGTGGTGGGACCCGCAGCAGGTGGGTGGGACTGCAGCAGGGTGGTGGGACCCCCGCAGCAGGTGGTGGGACCCGCAGCAGGGTGGTGGGACTGCAGCAGGGTGGTGGGACTGCAGCAGGGAGGTGGGACCGCAGCAGGGAGGTGGGACCGCAGCAGGGAGGTGGGACCCGCAGCAGGGACGCAGGTGGGACCGCAGCAGGTGGTGGGACCGCAGCAGGGTGGTGGGACCCCCGCAGCAGTGTGGTGGGACCGCAGCAGGGTGGTGGGACCCGCAGCAGGGAGGTGGGACTGCAGCAGGGTGGTGGGACCGCAGCAGCAGGTGGTGGGACTGCAGCAGGGTGGTGGGACCCCAGCAGGGGAGGTGGGACCGCAGCAGGTGGTGGGACTGCAGCGCAGCAGGGAGGTGGGACCCGCAGCAGGGAGGTGGGACCCGCAGCAGGTGGTGGGACCGCGCAGCAGGGGGTGGGACCGCAGCAGGTGGTGGGACCCGCAGCAGGGAGGTGGGACCCAGGCAGGGTGGTGGGACTGCACCGCAGCAGGTGGTGGGAAGCAGGGTGGTGGGACAGCAGGGAGGTGGGACCCGCAGCAGGTGGTGGGGACCCGCAGCAGGTGGTGGTGGGACCCGCAGCAGGGAGGTGGGACTGCAGCAGGGAGGGGGACCGCAGCAGAGGGACCGCAGCAGGGTGGTGGGACTGCAGCAGGGTGGTGGGACCCGCAGCAGGTGGTGGACTGCAGCAGGGAGGTGGGACCTGCAGCAGGTGGTGGGACCGCAGCAGGGAGGTGGGGGTGGTGGGACCCGCAGCAGGTGGTGGGACCGCAGCAGGGTGGTGGGACCCGCAGCAGTGGTGGGACCCGCAGCAGGTGGTGGGACCCTGCAGCAGGGTGGTGGGACCCGCAGCAGGTGGTGGGACCCGCAGCAGGGTGGTGGACCCGCAGCAGGGAGGTGGGACCCGCAGCAGGTGGTGGGACCCGCAGCAGGTGGTGGGACCCGCAGCAGGGTGGTGGGACCCGCAGCAGGTGGTGGGACCCGCAGCAGGTGGTGGGACCCGCAGACCCGCAGCAGGGAGGTGGGACCCGCAGCAGGTGGTGGGACCCGCAGCAGGGAGGTGGGACCCGCAGCAGGGTGGTGGGACCCGCAGCAGGGGGTGGACCCGCAGCAGGGAGGTGGTGACCCGCAGCAGGTGGTGGGACCCGCAGCAGGGAGGTGGGACCCGCAGCAGGTGGTGGTGGACCCGCAGCAGGGAGGTGGGACCCCGCAGCAGGTGGTGGGACCCGCAGCAGGGAGGTGGGACCCGCAGCAGGTGGTGGGACCCGCAGCAGGGAGGTGGGACCCGCACTGCTGCAGGGAGGTGGGACCCGCAGCAGGTGGTGGGACCCGCAGCAGGGAGGTGGGACCCGCAGCAGGTGGTGGGGGACCCGCAGCAGGTGGTGGGACCGACGCAGCAGGGAGGTGGGACCCGCAGCAGGTGGTGGGACCCGCAGCAGGGAGGTGGGACCCAGCAGCAGGGAGGTGGGGACCGCAGCAGGGAGGTGGGACCGCAGCAGGGTGGTGGCAGCAGGGGGTGGGACCCAGCAGCAGGTGGTGGGGGACCCGCAGCAGGGAGGTGGGACTGCAGCAGGGAGGTGGGACCGCAGCAGGGTGGTGGGACCCGCAGCAGGGAGGTGGGACCCGCAGCAGGGTGGTGGGACCCGCAGCAGCAGCAGGGAGGTGGGACCCGCAGCAGGTGGTGGGACCCGCAGCAGGGGGAGGCAGGGTGGGACCCGCAGCAGGTGAGGTGGGACCCTGCAGCAGGGAGGTGGGACCCGCAGCAGGTGGTGGGACTGCAGCAGCAGCAGGTGGTGGGACCCGCAGCAGGTGGTGGGACAGCAGGCAGGTGGTGGGACTGCAGCAGGGAGGTGGGACTGCAGCAGGTGGTGGGGACCCCGCAGCAGGGTGGTGGGAGCAGCAGGGAGGTGGGACCCGCAGCAGGGAGGTGGGACCGCGCCCGCAGCAGGTGGTGGGACCCGCAGCAGGGTGGTGGGACCCCGCAGCAGGGTTGGTGCAGCAGGGACCCGCAGCAGGATGGTGGGACCCGCAGCAGGGTGGTGGGACCCGCAGCAGGTGGTGGGACCCGCAGCAGGTGGTGGGACTGCAGCAGGGCAGCAGGTGGTGGGACCCGCAGCAGGTGGTGGGACCCGCAGCAGGGAGGTGGGACCCGCAGCAGGTGGTGGGACCGCAGCAGGGAGGTGGGACCCCGCAGCAGGTGGTGGGACCCGCAGCAGGTGGTGGGACCCAGGGAGGTGCAGCAGGTGGTGGGACCCGCAGTGTGGTGGACCCGCAGCAGGGAGGTGGGGACCCGCAGCAGGTGGTGGGACCCGCAGCAGCAGGGGTGGTGGGACCCGCAGCAGGTGGTGGGACCCGCAGCAGGGAGGTGGGACCCCGCAGCAGGTGGTGACCCGCAGCAGGTGGGACCCGCAGCAGGTGAGTGGGACCCGCAGCAGGTGGTGGGACCCGCAGCAGGGAGGTGGGACCCGCAGCAGGGTGGTGGACCCGCAGCAGGGACCCGGTGGTGGACCCGCAGACCCGCAGCAGGTGGTGGGACCGCAGCAGGGAGGTGGGACCCGCAGCAGGTGGTGGGACCCGCAGCAGTGGGTGGGTACCCGCAGCAGGTGGTGGACCCGCAGGGGAGGTGGGACCCGCACCCCGCAGCAGGTGGTGGGACCCCGCAGCAGCAGGGGAGGTGGGACCCGCAGCAGGGAGGTGGGGACCCGCAGCAGGTGGTGGGGACTGCAAGCAGGGAGGTGGGACCCCCGCAGCAGGTGGTGGGACCCGCAGCAGCAGGTGACGGTGGGACCGCAGCAGGTGGTGGACCAGGGAGGTGGACCCGCAGCAGCCCGCAGCAGGTGGTGGGACCCGCAGCCAGGTGGTGGGAGCCCAGCAGGTGGTGGGACCCGCAGCAGGTGGTGGGACAGCAGGGAGGTGGGGACCCGCAGCAGGGTGGTGGGACCCCGCAGCAGGTGGTGGGACCCGCAGCAGGTGGTGGGACCCAGCAGCAGGTGGTGGGACCGTGCAGCAGGTGGGTGGGACCCTGCAAGCAGTGAGGTGGGATCCGCAGCAGGGAGTTGGAGGTGGGGACCCGCAGCAGCAGGGAGGTGGGGACCCGCAGCAGGTGGTGGGACCCGCAGCAGGTGGTGGGACCCGCAGCAGGGAGGTGGGACCCGCAGCAGGTGGTGGGACCGCAGCAGGTGGTGGGAACCGCAGCAGGGAGGTGGGACCAGCAGGGTGGTGGGACCAGCAGGGTGGTGGGACCCGCAGCAGGTGGTGGGACCCGCAGCAGGTGGTGGGACCCGCAGCAGGTGGTGGGACCCGCAGCAGGGAGGTGGGACCCGCAGCAGGGAGCAGGTGGGGACCCGCAGCAGGTGGTGGGACCGCAGCAGGTGGTGGGACCTGCAGCAGGGTGGTGGACCCGCAGCAGGTGGTGGGACCCCGCAGCAGGGAGGTGGGGACCCGCAGCAGGTGGTGGGACCCGCAGCAGGTGGTGGGACCCGCAGCAGGGAGGTGGGACCCGCAGCAGGTGGTGGTGGGACCCGCAGCAGGTGGGACCGCAGCAGGGAGGTGGGACCCGCAGCAGGTTGAGCAGCAGGGGGACCCGCAGCAGGGAGGTGGGACCCGCAGCACCCGCAGCAGCAGCAGGGTGGTGGGACCCGCAGCAGGGAGGTGGGGGGGTGGGACCCGCAGCAGGTGGTGGGACCCGCAGCAGGGATGGTGGGACCCGCAGCAGGGAGCAGGTGGTGGGACCCGCAGCAGGGACCTGGTGGGACCCGCAGCAGGTGGTGGGACCCCGCAGCAGGGAGGTGGGACCCGCAGCAGGTGGTGGGACCGCAGCAGGGAGGTGGGACCCGCAGCAGGTGGTGGACCCGCAGCAGGAGGTGGGACCCGCAGCAGGTGGTGGGACCCGCAGCAGGGAGGTGGGACCCCGCAGCAGGGAGGTGGGACCCGCAGCAGGTGTGGTGGGACCCGCAGCAGGAGGTGGGACCCGCAGCAGGGAGGTGGGACCCGCAGCAGGGAGGTGGGACCCGCAGCAGGTGGTGGGACCGCAGCAGGTGGTGGGACCCGCAGCAGGTGGTGGGACCCGCAGCAGGTGGGTGGGACCAGCAGCAGGAGGTGGGACCCGCAGCAGGGAGGTGGGACCCGCAGCAGGGAGGTGGGACCGCAGCAGGTGGTGGGACCTGCAGCAGGGAGGTGGGGGACCCGCAGCAGGGAGGTGGGACCCGCAGCAGGGAGGTGGGACTGCAGCAGGTGGTGGGGACTGCAGCAGGGTGGTGGGACTGCAGCAGGGAGGTGGGACCCGCAGCAGGTGGTGGGACTGCAGCAGGGTGGTGGGACCCGCAGCAGGGAGGTGGGACCGCAGCAGGGTGGTGGGACCGCAGCAGTGGTGGGACCCGCAGCAGGTGGTGGGACTGCAGCAGGGAGGTGCAGCAGGTGGTGGGACCGCAGCAGGGAGGTGGGACCCGCAGCAGGGAGGTGGGACTGCAGCAGGGAGGTGGGACCGCAGCAGGTGGTGGGACTGCAGCAGGTGGTGGGACTGCAGCAGGGAGGTGGGACCCGCAGCAGGGAGGTGGGACCGCAGCAGGGTGTGGGACTGGGTTGGACCGCAGCAGGGAGGTGGGACCCGCAGCAGGGAGGTGGGACTGCAGCAGGGAGGTGGGACCGCAGCTGCAGGGTGGGTGGGACTGGCAGGTGTGTGGGACCCGCAGGGAGGTGGGACCCGCAGCAGGTGGTGGGACTGCAGCAGGGTGGTGGGACCCGCAGCAGGTGGTGGGACCCGCAGCAGGGAGGTGGGACCAGACCCGCAGCAGGATGGTGGGACCGCAGCAGGGTGGTGGACCCGCAGCAGGTGGTGGGACCCGCAGCAGGGAGGTGGGACCCGCAGCAGGTGGTGGGACCGCAGCAGGGAGGTGGGACCCGCAGCAGGTGGTGGGACCCGCAGCAGGTGGTGGGACCCGCAGCAGGTGGTGGGACCGCAGCAGGTGGTGGGACCGCAGCAGGTGGTGGGACCCGCAGCAGGGAGGTGGGACCCGCAGCAGGTGGTGGGACCGCAGCAGGATGGTGGGACCCGCAGCAGGTGGTGGGACCCGCAGCAGGATGGTGGGACCCGCAGCAGGTGGTGGGACCCGCAGCAGGTGGTGGGACCCGCAGCAGGTGGTGGGACCGCAGCAGGATGGTGGGACCGCAGCAGGGAGGTGGGACCCGCAGCAGGTGGTGGGACTGCAGCAGGTGGTGGGACCCGCAGCAGGTGGTGGGACTGCAGCAGGTGGTGGGACCCGCAGCAGGTGGTGGGACCCGCAGCAGGTGGTGGGACCGCAGCAGGTGGTGGGACGCGCTGGCCCTGGGTGCTGGCTGCATCCAGCCTGACCTTCATGATGGCGAGACCCACTCAGGGTCCCACTCACCCTGCAGGGCCACTGCCTGGGATGGAGGGGCCTCTGGGCACCGGGCAGGACCCCGGAGCTCCCCTGGACGCACACTGCTCTGCAGAGGAAGGGCAATAGGGCGTCCGGGGCCAAGAGACCTGGTGGGCACTCGTCAGCCCTGGGGAGGGGCCTGGGGATCAGGGGAGGAGGCGGCGCCCCGGGGGCCTGCACCCCACCCACCCTGAGAGGCCAGCAGGACTGGGGAGGGCCCACGGACAGAGGGTGCGGCCCCGTTCCTGGGGACCAGCAGGGGACTCGGGCTCCCTGCTTCCTGCTGAGGGCAGAGAGCTGCCCCAGAGCTGGGGAGGCCTGGGCTCACCTTCCTGCTGGGACAGGTCCAGGAAGACCCGCATGGGCTGGGACAGGGCCTGGTCCTCCAGGGCGAGTGCACGAGTACCCCCCTCCCCTCCCCTGAAAGCTGCCCTGGGGACTGCCCCAGGTGGCCTCTGAGCTGGAGGAGGCGGAGGGCTCCTGGGTCCAGGCTGGGGGGCCCCTCCCGCCCAGCCCCTCACCAAGTCCCCCCACCCCGCAGTGCCAAGAGTCAGCCCTCCTCAGAGGCAGGGGAGACGGGCGGGGTGACCGGCAACTCCAGGGTCAGGAGCCCTTTGGCTCTAATGGAGAGCGGACTCCAGGCCTAGGGTCCCGTCCCCCTGGTGAGGAGCTCGATGCCGCTCCTCACAGCGGGCTTCAGCCTCCGGCTTCCCTTCCTGCCCACTGCCCGGCCTCACCACCAGCCTGTGGAGAGCCCGACCCCCAACCCCGCCCTGGGGGACAGGGACTAGTCACAAGCTGGGAAGCGGGTGGAGAGCTCACTGTGGCAGTGTGGGCCAGGCCTGGGAGAGACGCGACCCCGGGGCAGAGTGGGGACTGGGTCCTCAGGGCAGTGTTGGGGCCAGGGGCAGGTCCCTGGTCACTGAAGAGCCACCTGGGGATGAGGGTAGTCCTAGCTGTCACAGGCACTTCCCAGTGGGGAAATAGAGTGAGCCAGAGTCCCGAATTGCCCCCTGGCTTCCTGCGTGACGAGGGGGTGTCTCTCCCACAGGCACCCCCACCTGGAGGCCTTCCCCAGAGCCACGCTGACAGACATCAGGCCCTTGAACTAACAACCGTGAGCCCGGCGTGAGCCCGGCAAACCTTTTTTCCTTTATCAAGCACATAGCCTCAGGTATTCCATTGTGGTAACAAAAAACAGATGAATGTGTAATTCCTACTCTGAGTCTAACTGGAGAGACAAGTTCAACTGCGGGCTACCACAAATAAGAAGTCCTGTAATCCCAGCACTTGGGAGGCTGAGGCAGGAGGGTCGCGAGTTCAAAGCCAGCCTCAGCAATGGCGAGGCACTTAGCAACTCAGTGAGACCCTGTCTCTAATAGAACACAAAAAAGGGCTGGGGACGTGGCCCAGTGGTCGAGTGCCCCTGAGTTTAATCGCAGGTACCAAAAAAAAAAAAAAAAAAAAAAAAACCCAAATCGCCCAATAAACCCCAAGCAGCAGGACAAGAGCTGGGGTGACCCAGACCCTCGGGCCGCACACGAGAGCCGGAGAAGGCAGAGCCGTTGCAGTGGTGTGGGGCGTCCTGCGTGTGCACGGGTGAGACGGCAGAGGAATGATCGGCCCCGGGGAGGCAGTGGTCTGAGAGGGGACAGGATGTGCCTTGGCCAGCTGGGGCCCCTGGCCTCGGGGCCGGCTCTGCTCGGGCAGCCCCCGCGGCAGCGTCTCCGTGCCCTCCGGGGACGTGGCGCTGCACCCGGCTCTGCTGCACCTTCAGCGGGGCCCAGAGACAGGCGGTGAGGGTGGGGCTGGGGCGGCACTGAGGCCAGTCAGCCAGACCACCACTCGCAGACCACCACTCCCTGGGAAGGGGCACTGGGACTGAGGAGCCTCGGAGCAGGTGCGGGCCTGGCTGAGCAGGTCTCGCCTCCAGGGTCTGCCCAGGTCCCAGCTCCCCTCCGGGTGGTCTGCAGCCCCTCCTGCTCTAGGCCTCTCTGGGCAGCTCACAGGCTTCTGCAGACCCAGAGAAAGACAAGGGGCGGGGACAGGTGGTCACCCGCCTCACAGGAGGAAGGAAACCACAGGTCCCTCCCAGGGGAGGGGGGCCACAGGGCAGGGGAGCAGCCAGGAGGGGAGCCCTCCTTACCAGCCTGGGGAGGGGCGACGATGTCTGCTTCCTTCAGGCCTTTCCTCTTCACAAACTCCTCGAACAGGCTCAGGGCCCCTGGGTCTTCCTCCAGGGTGCGGCCTGCAGGAGGTGGGGCGAGGGTGGGCGTGGAAGGTGGGGCCTCCCACGTGGGGAGGGGGCAGCGGGCCTGGGGTGGGCGGGGCCTGGGCGTGCGCCTCCGCACCTGGGGGGCGCAGGGCCTGGCTCTCTGCCCCCTTCAGTCAGCATCTGGAAGTGGAAGCCGCCCTGTCTCACACCTGGGTACCCCCTCCTCCCACACTGGGGTCTTCCCCTGCCCAGGGCCAGGGAGGAGCAGAGTGCAGGGGCAGAGTCACAAGGACAGCCACGTGACATTGCCACTTGTGTAGGGTGGGCGGGGTAGAGGAGGGGAGGGCTGAAGGAGGAGGGACTGTCAGACCGCTGGCCCCGGGTCAGTGGACAATGCAGCTTCCCCCAGCATGCACTCCCACGTGTGCACACACAGCCCCACACGTGTGCACACACACACACACACACACACACACACACACACACACGACTCCAACATGCCTACGGGCACGTGCCCTGCAGGTGCGCCCAGGCAGGCACACAGTGTGGACACGCACGCTCGCCCCCCGGCCCTGGGGTGCGCACCGAAGAGCATCATCGCGTTCATTTCCTGGTTGTTCATCTTGTCTTCGAAGTAGGCGGCCCCGTAGCTCCTGGGCGTGAGCAGCCAGATGAAGATCAGGTGCTTCCACCCTGGAGGACACGGTCAGGGAGGAACTGGACTTGTGGGGTCTGTCTGGATGCCTGGAGGAGCTGGGGAGGGGGCTTGGACGCCGGGAGGCATCCAGGGTCTGACGGTTCAGGGAGAGCCAGCCCTTGCGCACGGAGGATCTAAGAGCATGTGACCGGCACTTGGGACCCGCTGGCGTGGCTGGGGACTTGGCACTGAAGGTGAGAGCTCCCTCCCCGGGCAGGAGTCCCAGGGACAGTGAGAGCCGAGTGGGTGGCATGGGAGACCCAGCCGGACGTCAGCGTGCGCCATCCGGGGGGAGGTGCAGGGCCACCAGGGGCCACTTACAGGTGGTGTAGTTCCCAGGGGGCTGTGACATGGAGAAGGGCAGCTTGAGCAGGTGGCATCCACTTGGCTTCCTGGAGGACAGAGGCGGCTGGGGCCGGGCCTGGCTCGGGCAGGCGGGGGCTCCACCAAAGGCTCCCTGCTCGTCCCTGGGTGTCTGCCCGCTCCGAGCCTGGGAAGCGGCTGCAGCCAGTGTCCTTCAGTCCACCGGAGCCACCAGGACCTGGCCCGGGGTCCCGGCCTGTCTTTGCTAAAACCAAAGTGTTGTTTCAATCTGCCCTAGCCCCCCACCTCTGCTCCCACCGCTGCCACGCCCTCTGGGGCAGGGGCTCCCACAGCCTCCCAGATGCCCCTTGCACACCGTGCACAGGACTGGGGCCGCAGGCAGTGTGCAGCCCTCCTCCCTGGGACTCGGCCTGAGCGCGCTCAGCTGCAGGGTGGGGCAGGGCCGGCTCCCCGAGCCTTGTGCCTCCACAGCCCCGGACGGCGTGAACCACCACCACGTGTGATGGT
>CM046657.1:220545690-220738190 GCA_025594165.1 Tamias sibiricus | reverse complement strand
CATCCATCCATCCATCCATCTCCCATCCACCCACCCATTACCCATCCATCCCCCCATTACCCATCCATGCATCCTCCACCTAGCCATCACCTCTTCACTCATCACCCCTAAGTCCACACATCTGTCCACAGTCATCCATCATCCATCCATTTACTAAGCGATTGAGCAGCATGGGGTAGAATCAGGACCAGTGGCCAGACCTGCACTTTTCTGGGCACCACTGAGAGCCCCATATCCTCTGGCCATCACTGTCGCCGAGCCCTTTGCTCTAAGACCAAATGCAGTTTTGTCCTGAAGACATGCACACGTGACAGTGCACTGTGTCCCCAGGGCTCAGAGTGGGCCAACCGTGAGGGCCTGGTGTCCCAGCACCAGCTTCTGCCTCCTCTCTGGGGCCCCTGGGGCCACTTTCCTGGCTTCAGGAGTCTCCCAGGCCAAAGGTGAGGCATCCGTGGCCCAGAGCTTGAGAAGGCCCACAGGATCGAGGAGCTTCCTGGTGGAGGACCTGGTGTCCACCAGGGAAAGGCAGAGAGAAGGAGCTCCACTCCCCAGACCCGGATGGACAGCTCCCAGAGAGGGAGGGGAGGAGGCCCAGTGGGTGAGGGCGTGTGGGAACCCAGGGCCTGGTTCATGGCCTGGGTGTCCAGGGTGCCCACGACCAGGTGACATGAGTCCAGCAAGAGGAGCAGGGTCCCGGGAGGTAGGGTCAGCGACGAGGGCCAGGCCACACCAGGACTTCTGTGGACGCTGCTGTTCCCTGTGGGTTTCTGGTATTTGAGCATGTTTGGTGATGAAATGTCACAATAGGAATGTGGCGGTCTCTTAATCAAACCCACGATCGAGGCTTGAAATAGGCCGAGTGCCCTCCAAGCAACGACTGACCAGTGGGAACGACGACTCAGGCTACGCGAGCACGCAGGCAGGCCGGGGGACGCCGTGCCCATGGACTTGGGCAGGAAGGAACGGAGCCCCCGCGCTGCCCGCCCGCGGGAGTGAGCGTCTGGCACAGCCCGGCACCGTCCTCTGCAGACGGACCTCGCCAGTGCGGCACCCGGGCCTTCACCTGTGGCTCTGATCAGCAAGACGCGGCGGGTCGTGCCCGACCTCAGACACCGGTCCCACTGCCAGCCTCCCCGGGCTCTCACCTTCTTCGGGTGGGCAGGGACAACCGCGTCGTCCTCCTCCTGGGCTCGCACCGCAGAGAGCAGGCTCAGCCCCACGGTCAGCAGAGGCAGCCGCATGGTGCCCGGTCCCCACTGCGCTCCTGCTCCCGGCCACCATTTATCCCATGCTGGGCTGCCCCGGAGGCAGGACCCTGCCCGCCCCCGGCTCTGAGGCTCCGGAGCGCAGGGCCCTGGTGCTGTTTTGTTTGGACGTAGTGAAAGGACAGCACGGAGCTAATCTGTGTGATTAGCCAGTGGCTGACGTCACGTGACCCGTCCTGAGGAGGCCTGTCCGGAGGGGAAGTGGCCGCCTGGGGCTTGGAGCCAGATGGCAGCAAGGCTCTGTGCCCTCCTTCCCTGGGAGCCTGGCCAGCCTTGGTCCCGATGCGCCCTGGGGGGTCCCCGCCCAGGCCCAGGCCCCCGTTCCCACCAAAAGCAGTTTCTGTGCCCCCTTGTCCCACCTCAGACTCCAGCCCGGCCCCAGCCCCTCCCCAACACCCCCTGGCTACGCCATGGCGCCCGCGGCCCGGCCCCTGGGAGCCAAGGTGCTCTTTCCCTGAGCGCCTGGAGACCTCGCTGCTCTCGCCCCGCCCCCGCTCCTGCCCCCCAACCCCTCGGCTCGGCCTCTGGAAGGCCCCCAAGCCCACTCCTCCCAGGGCCGCCCTCCCTGCTCCGGGCTCAGGGGACAGCCCCTGCCAGTCCTGCCTGCTCTCTGGCCCACGCCTCTCATCTGCCCCGTTCTGCTCCCAGACCTGGCCGAGGTGCGACCGCGTCATCTCGCTCCTGTGCTCATGTACGGGTGTGCATGTGTGAGTGTGTGACACGTGTGTGTGTCTGTGAACGTGCACATGCTTGTGACAGCTGTGCCTGCGTGTGTGTCTCCACCTCTGCGTGCATGTTCATGTCTAATGCTCGTGTCTGAGTGTGAGCATGTGCCTGGGTGTGCACACTTGTACGTCTGAGTGCACGTGTCTGTGCCGCTGCATGCGCGCACACGCATGTGCATCTGTGTGTGAGAGAAGCGTGCTCATCTGTGCAAACCCTGTGACTAAGAGGGCCAGGAACCAGGCTTTACTTCAGAGACCTCACGTGCGGTCGGGTGGCTGGGAGCGGGCACACCCAGGCACTTTATCCGAGAGTGCACGGTCCCTCCCTGGTCCGTCACTGGCTGAGTGCTGTGGGTGCTTCTCTTCCGGATGGCACCTAGGGTTCACTCTCTCCTCCTGGGCTGTTTATAGGAGCGACCTTCAGGGCTGGGGCTGGGGCTCAGTGGTGGAGCGCTCGCCTGGCACGTGCGAGGCACTGGGTTCAATTCTCAGCACCACATATAAATAAAATAAATAAAATAAAAGGGCCATCAACCACTAAAATATATTTAAAAAAGAAAAAAGAATTGTGCCTCCAGTTGTCCCCACCTCCCTCTGTCCTCTGTGGCAGGGGAGTCCCCTTGGATCAAGTGCATTTTGGCACGTAGGCAGTTCTCTCTGTTGGTCAGGGCCCCTCCCCTCCCCCGTCTGCCAAGGGGCCGAGAATCCTCACCCTCCTCTCACCGCCTGCACGTCCACCCTCCCCCCGCCCCACCTTTCCTTCCCCCCCAGCCATTTTACATTTAAAGCCAAATGCTGTGTTCTGAAAATGGACCACTGGACTTTCTATTTCTCAAACGCACGTCAGTGTGCACGTGTGCCTGCCTGTGTGCGTGTGTGACGTGTGTGTGTGCATGTGTGTTGCTGTGTGTCTGTGGCCCATGTCCGGTCAAACCTCCAGAACAGCCCTACTATGCACTTCCTAGCTTCTGACGGTGGGTGGCCACGTCCACCAAGCCCTGGCCCTCCAGGACCCCGGCCTGCCGTGCTGCTGCGCTGCTGGGGCGTGTCCTCCTGGGCCTTCAGTCCCGCGTGACTTCCACACCTGTTTCTCACTTCTTAGGTCAGGTCTCTACCTTCTCAACTGAGGGGCCCATTGCTGAGATGCTTCCCAACCTTTCCCGCCTGTGGTCGGAGAAGCGTTTTCTCCTGTTTTCTTGTGTGTCCACACGGGGGTCCTGACCCTTCTGTACCTGACTTCAGGAATGGGGGTGGGGAGCTTCACGCCCACCGTCTTGCAGGGTGGGGCCTGGCCCTGCCCTCTGCATGCCCAGGCTGATGTGGGCTCCCCCTGGCACCCACTGGGGCTGTGTTGCAGGCCACCCAGCAGCTGCCACCAAGAACCAGGTGGAGGCAGGAAGGGAGGGGGAGAGGACGGACGTCTGGCTGGGAGTGGGCTGAGGGGTCGCTGAGCTTATGGCCAGGCGGCTGAGCCCCAAGGGCCCTCAGCGGAAGACGGGGCCCGAGGCTGGCTCTCTGGGGAGCCGGTCCTCAGGTTGGTGGTTTCTGGGGCTGCGTTTATCACCTCCTGGTCACTGTGGTCCCCCATGGACTGTGGGCCCGGTGTTCCCACAGACCAGGGCCCTGCACAGACCATGGGAGGGCCAGGGGAGGGTGCAGACCAGGGGAGGCTGTGCGTGGGTGCCTTGCCAGAGGGGTGGCGAGGGGTGTGCTGCCACCTCCCCCCTCCCCGCCCCGAGCTCAGGCTGCTTCAAGTCCGGCTCCTACAGGATCCCTGGAAGCCCCCGCTGAGGCAGGAGCCTGGCCAGGGGCCTGTGCACCTCTGCAGCCCACCCAGATGCTCCCCAGTCCTGCCCCCCCCAGTGACCTCCCCACTGCTCCTGCCCAGGCCCTGCATCTCCCCAGCTCTCAGGCAGGGGCCATCAGGAGGACCTCGGACATCACCAGGCCCTACGTGCTGGGGTCTGACCCCTGCAGGCCCCAGCGTCTCCCCAGCTCCCCCATGGCTCCCCCTCCTAGAGGGCCCCTAGGGAGCCATCGCCAGGCCCCTCCTCGAGACATGACCAAGCCCAGAGGTGCAGCTGAAGGTCTTTATTCAGAGTCAGGAGGGGTGTGGGGGGGACAGTGGCTGCATGGGCGGGTCCAGCAGGGGGTGGTCCAGCTGGGGGGTGGTCCAGGGGGGTGGTCAGGGGGTGGTCCAGGAGGGGTGGTCCAGCAGGGGGGGTGGTCAGGAGGGTGGTCCAGGAGGAGGGTGGTCCAGGGTGGTCCAGCAGGGGGGTGGTCCAGCAGGAGGGTGGTCCAGCAGGGGGGTGGTCCAGCAGGGGGGGTGGTCCAGCAGGGGGGTGGTCAGGAGGGCGCAGGCTTTGTCTGTAGCAGAGAGGGCTCCCGGGGTGCAGACCAGGTGGCTCTTGGGACAAGAAGAGGAGCTGAGGTGGGGACCCTCCCGTGGAGGACCAGGGGCGGGGCTGCAGGCTGACCAGGTCCAGGTCCGCCTTCCTCCTTCCCCAGGCCGTGGTGAAGACCTGATGGACAGCCCTGGGCCAGGGAGGGCGCCCAGGCTTCCGGGACCATGCGGGTCATTGGTGATGGCCAGGGTAGGGGCTGGATCAGGGAGCCAGGGCGTGGGCGCACGAGGGGCTGACCCTCGCTGGCAGAAGAAAGGCCTCCCCGGTGTCCTGGATTGCGCTCAGGTCCAATACCTGAGGGGGTCACCTCTGCCTGGCCAGGCGGGGTCTCCCTGCTTGGGTGGTCGGGAGGAGGCAGAGAAGAGGGACCTGCAACTCCAGAGCCGAGGACTCTGGCCTCTCTGTGTCCTCCCAGCGGTCACTTACCCTAGTCGTGCTCGGGGACACAGGTGTCTGCAAAACCCAGGAAAACTCAGTGGTGAGAACGCGCCTGGACAGGGGCCAGGCCCCACCATGCCCACACTCCAACCCTCCCGTGACCAAGACCCAAGCAGGGCCCTGGTGTCCCTGGAGGGGCTGGGGACATGGGGAGAGAGAGAGGGACGTAAGGACACAGAGATATGTTAGGGATGCAGGGGACATTGGGGTCACAGAAGGACAGAGAGACATGAGGGAACAAAGACCTGGAAGACAGGTGGCACAAGGAACGCCGAGGGCACATGCAGGGCACACAGGCAGGCGACCCTCACCCGTCTGCTCAGGGGTGATGATGTCCTGGGCCAGCAGTCCCTTGCGCTGTGTGAACTCCCTAAATTCTTTCAGGGCCTCCAGGTTTTCCTCGGGGCTCCTCCCTGGAGAGAGGGGACCCGGTGAGCTGAGGGGGGCTGGCTGCACGTGCTGTGAGGACAGGGCCACCAACTGGCATCCAGGCTGTGCCCAGGAGTGAGCAGGTCTGCAGTGTCAGGCCCTGACCAGGTAGCACGCCTGTCCTGGAGGCACAAGGCTGTCCCTGACCCTGGAGGGTCCTTGTCCAAGGTCTTTGCCAGGACCCTCCCCCGCAGGCTGACTGTGCTATGCCCAAACACTGGGAAGTGGCATTGGCAGCCGTAGTGGCTGGAGCCCCCTCCTGCGTGGTCAGGACTCTGAGGGCCACGTCTGTCCCTGTGCCCGACAGTCCCCCCAGCCGACCCCTTCCACTCCAGAACTCAGCCTCTGCTCGGGCAGCTCCCAGTGCCGGGCACGCGGAGGCCAGCCCAAGGCTCTAGTGCCCTGGTGCCAGGGCGTGGCTGCTGGGTCCTTTGGCTTTGGGAAGTGGGGACCACGGGGCAGGAGACGGGGTCTCCGAGGGCCCCTCACCCATGAGCTTGCCCACGTGCAGCGTCTTCCCCGGGTCCTGGCTTCCGCAGTAGAAGACGTAGTGGTCCGGCTCGGGCAGCTCCTCTACGTACAGGAGCCTCTGGCCGCGGTCTGAGGCTGGCAGAGGGAGCAGCTCCTCAGTGTCTCCATTCTCAGCTTTAAAGCCCTGGGGACCACGCTGAGGAAGAGCCTCAACCTTCCCCTGTCACCAGGAGGCACAGCCACCCCAGCCAGGGAAGGAGCCACCCAGCTGTGGCGCGCAGATGCCAGAGGCGGAGGCCGAGGAGGCTGAGCCCGGCCCTGGCCTGGGCAGCTGTCCTGCCTGTGTCCAGCATCTCTAGCCCGCGGCTTCCCAAAGGTCCAGAGCGGGGACCTCCCAGTGGGAGCTATTGCCCAGTGAGCCCCTGCTGGGGACAGACGCCTGGAGTCGGGGTCAGAGCCACAGGCCCTGGGGAAGGGGAGGCAGCCCCTCCTGGGAGGTGGACAGGGCCTCCCACGCCCAGGAGCTTCCCCTGCGGGGGGCCAGGCTCAGCCCGCAGGGACTCACAGGTGCTGTATCTGCCGGGCTCCTCGGTTTTCTGCAGCGTGACTTTCTTCTCTAGGCACCGACCCCTAATCCTGGAAAACAGGAGGCACAGGGGCAGCTGCTCTCAGGACACGCGCCTGAGCCAGCTCAGCTCTCCTGGTGGGCCAGCCCTGACCAGGTGACACTGAAAATCCCACTCCACCCCGCCTGAGCGTAGGACGTGCCTGGACTTGTCCCCTCAAAGTCTGGGGATTTATTTCTGATGACACTGAAACGTGGCTGGGTGATGGGAAGGAAAGGGGACCGAGGGGCCTGCAGTGGCAGCACTCACAGGAGGGTGGTCGTGGCCTGCCAGGTCCCATCTTCCAGGGCTGTCACCGTCAAGGGGAGCACCTTCCTGGGCCCCTTCCACTCTGGTAGCAGGTGCTTGTTGACCACGAAGGCCTTTACGTACCAGGTCCCTGTGATCTGCAGAGGGTCAAGCTGAGCGTCACCGCGGCCCCACCCAGGCTCTCCCTGTCATCCCCTGGCTCAGGGACCTGGAGCCCAGGAGCCTCCCGGAGCCCAGCCTAGCCCCTGAGACGGGCCGGCCCCCCTGTCTGCTCCGCACCCAGGAGAGCAGGCCCCACATTCAGGGCTCCTGCGCCCCACAGAGGCGGAGGGTCTGTCCCCAAGGATCTGCTCATTTCAGGGACAGGCCTGGCAGGGTGAGTGTCACTCCCAGGGCCTGGTCCTCAGAGGGATCCAGGTTCCAGTGTCCGTTCAACAGGACCTGACCTGAACCTTCTGCTCCAGCCCTGGCCCAGGAAGGGCCCTGGCTTGGCCAGCACAGGGAATCCCCATCGCTGACAGCCCCAGGGCAGGAGCGCAGGGCCAGCTGGCCTTAAATGGCCCCTGAGACAGGGCTCCCAGCTGCTGCCCACTGACAGGGCCCAGGCACTGCCCCCACCCCCGGCCCTCCCGCCTCACATTCAGCTCCTCCAAGGGGAAGGTCAGGGGGTCCTGGGCCTGCAGGGCAGCCACCAGACCCAGCAGCACGATGGTCAGCAGCAGGGTCTTCATGTCCAGGCTCTGCTCTGGGCCAGGGCGGGTCACCTGGGGCTCTAGGACGCAGCTGTGCCGGCTCCTCACAGGACGCACTATATGTGCCCGACGGCCAGTGTCCCGGGTGTACTTGGCACAGGCCACACCCACCCGCCTGTCACTCACGGCCACATCCTGATCCATCAGGGAGGGGGATGTCGCTATTGCTGGGGTGCCAGGGATGACAATTAGGAGCCACTCAGAGATGGAGACACAGGCCACTCAGCGTCTGCACCACCCACGGTGCTGCTCACAGCCCAGCCCGCCTGGGGGGCCGGAGCCAGGGAGTGGGCTGGGACTCCCTCAGCCTGGTTCCCTCTGGATAAATCTCGTGAGAGCACAGGAGGCCCGTGACCTCTGAGCTCAGAGGCCACGCTGACCTCCCTGGGCGCCTGCTCTGCTCCCTTGGCCCAGCTGCCCCAGCCCAGAGCTGGGTCTTCACCTTCCCCTCCAGACCCCACACTCCTAGGCCTCGGTCACCTCTCCTGGTCCAGTGGCCCTTGGCTCTGCGGACAGGCCTGGACCCACAATGGTGTCTTTGTGCCTCTCTGGCCTGGGCACTGGCTAAACACCACCAATGAGCCTCTCTACCCACCCCTGGGGGGCCCTGAAGTGCTGGCATGACCCAGGGCTGAGCCCACGTGGGTGCTCTAGCAGGAAGCCTGTCCTCCCAGGGGTGGGGAGGCGGGGCCCCTGATCTTTAGGACCAGAGGCCAGTGAGCAGCTGGCGGCCCACACAGGGGGACGTGTCTGCCGTGTTCTTGTCTGACTGTACCCTAGCTATCTTTTGTCCCTGTGTTTTGTGAGTCATTGATCACTGGTTTTGTGACATTGGTACATGCCTACGTTGGGTTTAATGGAAGCTCTCCAGGAGCCTCCCGGCTGCCACCCTCCTTGCCCCACGTCCCAGCAAGCTGACCTCTACAGAGCGATCCACATTTGTCCTTCCCTGATACTGGATAAGTCCCCCTCAGGCGGACACCATCACAAGGTGGTAGGGCAGGAAGTAAGGATCATCAGACGGTGGACAGAAGGTAGGACCACAGCTCGGGGTCAGTGCATGCCAGGCAGGAGGTCAGGCAGAGGTCAAGGTCCACTGATGGTAGTGCTGCTATGGGAGGACGTGGAGGACGTCAAAGTCCACCGATGGTAGATGCCGTCAGGAGCTCCTGGGGCAGTTGAATGGGGTAAACCCGTTGTGGATAGGAAGTTTGGTGAGGGCAGGGTGTATGGGTGGTGGGTGCTGTCGTGAGACGGTGTGGAAGGCAGTTGTGGTCACCAGATGCCAGACGCTGTCCAGAGCCAGCAGGGAAGGAGGTGGGGTCAACCTGTGATAGAAACATCAGGGCGCAACTTACATAAATGATTGAGAGGACAGGGTCACCACCACCACCCTGTGCTTCACACCACGGGGCTGTCCAGGGCCTCCGACCAGTTGCCCACCTGCCCCCCGTCCCAGCAAGCTGACCTCTCCAGCTCTCCAGCTCCATTCTTCTTGGACGCTGGCTACGTCCACCTGGTGGGGGGCAGCAGGCAGGGCAGGAGGTTGAGGTCTACGCAGAGCAGATGCTGTCGAGAGAGTAGGGCAGGAGGTTGGGGTCCACCATGGAAGACACCCCTGGGAGTCAGGAGGGCAGGAGGGCAGGTGTCCCCCACTCTTCATGGCCGAGGCAGTTCTCTGCCTGCCTGCCTGCCCTTTTGGTGTGACATCCTGTTGGGCTGCCACAGTGCCAGCTCCGGCGCTCACCACGTCTGTGACGTCCCCCACTACCCCGGCCTTGGAACCTCAGGTGGTCACCACTTCCCAGCGCTGCCAATTCCCAGGTGCCTCACTGACGTGGACATCGTCTGGACCTTACTCAACCTTTGGGAATGAGATTTTGATGGCGATGCCACCCCTTCCCTCCAGCCTCCCATAGCAGGCCTGGGCCAAGCTCTCCAGGGAGCTGGTGTCGCACCTGAGATAAGCTCCGAGTGACAGGAGCCCAGGACAAGGCTCGCAGACCAACAGCACAGGACGGGGGCCATTAGCGGGGACTGAGGTGCGTCTAGGAGGGCAGGAGGGGGTTGAGATGAATGACAATGAAGCCTGCAAGATCGCTGGGCCACAGGGACTGGAGCTTGCCCCACTGTTTTAGTTATTTAGAGCTGTGGCCACCACCACCCTGCAGCCTCGGCTACAGAACAGACTTGACTCACCGCTGAGTGGGTCAGTGCAGTGCCGGGGGCTGTGGCTGAAGTTCTCACGCCCCCCCGCTCAGCCCAGATGCTGCAGACGGTTCTGGACACACTGACAGCTTCTCAGATCTCCACCTCCATTCCCTGAGTCGCCTCTTCTGTGTCTCCCTGACACACACACACGGGTGAGACCCAGATGTGCAGGGGAGTCACACACTCAGTAGAAGGCATAGTTACTGATTGGATAAATGATATGTTCCCTGCCTTACCAGTGGGACAGGTGATAGGGTTCCATGCTGTTTCTCAGAGGACCCTCAGGAGCACTGAGTCATGATTCCCCACAATAGTAACTTTCTCAGGAACACTCCTTTTCTTGCATTTTCTACCTTCCATATTTCACTCCTTCTCAGACTTCTGCCCTTTAGAACAGTGAGAGAATAATTGTGTCGATGGGGTTGTGGCTCAGCAGTAGAGCGCTCGCCTAGCACATGCACGGCCTGGGTTCGATCCTCAGCACCATGTAAAAATATAAGGCATTGTGTACAACTCAAACAAATAAATAAATATTTTTTAAAAATTGTGTTTTAAGCCACCCAGGTTGTGGTGCTTTGTTAAAGCAGTCCTAGAAACACAGTATAAGCCATGACACATTAGTAATTACATTAAATATAAATGTTCTAAACATAACAATTAGAAGATAGTGACTGGCAGCATGAATTAACAACTATGATTAAATTACACACATATAACCACAGAACAGGTTGAAAGTAGAATTGAGTAAAAATACTTAATATGCAAATATTAATCAAAAGAAGCAAAAGTATTGGTTTAATATTAGATAAAATAGACTTTAGAATAATGAAAACAGAGCTAGAAAGAGATTATGTAACTGCACATAGTCCCACAAAGAAAACATAACAATCCAAAAAGTAGATGTACGAAACAGCAGAGCTGTTTGTGAAGCAAACTTCAGGAACAGAAAGGAAAAATAGACAAAATCACCCCTGTGGTTGGAAACGTCAACATTCCCCTCTCAGGAACTGATAGATCAACCAGGCAGAAGACAAGCAGGAACATTAAGGAGCTCAACCACAACATCACCTGACATGACCCAGGTGACACTTGTAGACCTTCCACAAGAGCAGCACCACACATTCCTTCCAAACACCCGTGGGACAGGTGGACCACATGCTGGATCATAAAATGAACCTCAGCACATTTCAAAGAATTAAAATCACATAGAATGTGCTCTCTGGCCACAGGGAATCATGTGAGAAATCAGTATCAGAATAATAATGGGGAATGTTTTTCCACATACTTGGAAACTAAACATAATTCTAAACAATCCATGGGTCAAAGAGGAAGTCTCAAGGTAAATAAAAAAGACATTGGGCTGAATTAAAATGAAAATATAACATGTGAAGATTTGTGATCCTCAAATCAGCCAAATCAGGGCTGAGAGGAGAATTCATAGCGATAAAGTTACACATCTGAAAAGAGAAAAAGTCAAAAATCAACCGCATCAGCTCCTGCTTCAAGAATCTAGAAAAAGAAAAGGAAAGAAAACCCAAAATGAATAGGGGGAAGAAAATAAGAAGGAGCAGAAATCAGTTAAAATGAAAATGGAAAAACAATAGAGAAAAACAATAGGAACTTTGAAAAGGATAAAGCAGGAGAGGAAGGAAGGAGAGAACACTTTCCAACCAAAACCAAACTGACAACCCAAAATAGAAAGTTACAGAATGATATTTCTTGTGAATATAGATACAAAAATTCTTAATGAGATATGAGCAAATTATATATAACTTAATTATATATAATTATATAAAAGCTATATTATGTGTAATATTGATTACATAATAGTGTTAGGTAATAATAATTATATAATTATATTTTTAAAACTATATAATATAGCTTTTTATATATAATTATACATATATAGCTTGTATATAAATTATATATCATTAAATTATGAATAATTATATATTACACATAACTTACTACATACATTTTAATATATACTTTATATCCTATACATAATTACATATACAATTTAATGGTATATAATGTACATTATTATATATTAAGACCAAAAGGAGTTTATTCTCCTGGGATGAAAAGCTGGTTCAATTTTTAAAAATCGACCATATTAACAAGTTAAGAAGAAAAGTTACATGGCCATATCAATCAATGAAGGAAAAGCATTTGATAAAATTCAAATTCATCCATTCTGAGTAACAACACTCAGAAAAATAAGGAGAAAGGGAAAAACCTCCTTAACTTGATAAAAAGCATCTACAAAAACCTGTAGCTAATCTTATTCCTGATGGTGAAAGATGAAATGCTTTCTCTCTAATATCAGGACAAGGCAGTGATTTTTACTTTCACCCTTTGTATTTAATATAGTGCAGAAAATTCTAGCCAGTACAATAAGGCTTTTTTAAAAAGCAATAGAAAACATACAAATTTAGAGAGGAAGAAATTAAACTATCTCTATGTGCAGATAATATGTCTATGTAGAAAGTCTCAAGGAATGTAAAAATAAAACAAAGCTGAATCGTTCTAGATCTAACAAATGAGTTCAGCAAAGTTGCAGGAAGCAAGATAAATATACAAAACTGAAATGTGGTGTTTACACGATAGCAATGGACACTAAGGTTAAAAACAATACCAAGGGGTTTTCAAGACGGCAGAATAGAGGAGGTTGCTTTTCTGACTGCTCCATGGCATGAAACCAAGAAAGCAGACAGGTGATGTGGGTGAACAAAAAACTAAAAGTAAAAAGGGTGGGAGACTTTAATGGAATTGAAAACTGGACATTCAAAGCAGATTGGGGACTCAGGAGGTTGGGTATTATAAAATAAGGAAGAATTCCTCTTTTGGTGGGAGGGACGGTCAGCATCTTATTGATGGGTCCTTTTTCCTGCCCAGGATAATCCAAGCCACCCTAAAATTTACAATCGCAGATAATTAGTATGTAACAAAACACAAATACTCAGAAATATGTTTACAGAATGCAAAGCCCCTGATAGATCTAGTCCACATGGGTTCTGGAACTAGACAAAAGGAATATGGCTCTGGTGGTTTACTTAAGGGGGTACATCAAAGGCAAGGATAAGGTTTCAAGGACAGAGTCTTGCTTTGTGATGGCTTGCAGTCAGCAGGTTGATTGGCAGGTCACACCCATCTCAGGTGCTATGTGGGCCATGGAAGAGTGAGATAGAGATTCACATTGTCCCTGGGCAATTGGCCAGAGGAAATGCCCACTGGCTATTCCCAGACACCAGATGTCTCTATCCATGAGGCTTCTATGCACGGTGACCCACATGCCACCCACAGATGGCTTGTGACGCTCCTCAGCGGCACAGCCACTGCCTTGGCTGGGCCAGAAGCACAAGCCAGAGTGGTCCCTCTGGGAGCAAAGTGGAGGGATAAGGGAATTAAAGGGACCCACATCTTAGGAGGCCCGAGGCGTATGTGGAAAGAGCACTTAGAGATCAGGGACATTGCCCAACAAACCTGAAAGCCATGCTGCACTATATCCTTGTGTGGGTAAGAAGCTGCCATCTCTCCAGGAAGCCTGTGGAGGACAAAGGGAGGAATCATTTTGCAGCTGCCACGTGGGGCCCAGCAGCTGAGAAAGTCGATTCCTGGAAAACCCAAGTATGGCACACAGTATAGACCCAGTAAACACACACTGCATGACATAGAGTGTGCTCAAGTGACCAGGAGAAAATCAAACATGGAAAGACATTCACACAGGGGACAGACAACTGGTCATGGAAACCCACCTGGTTCTACCCCTTCTACTCCAATCCAGCTGCTTGTAGGACCAGCTGGGCTGGATGAGTCTGGCCTGGAATTCAGAAGGGTTGGGGTGGGAGAGATTTTTTGGAGACTGAACCTGAGACCAGGAAATGTGGGGTCCACAGGTAACATAGGGGACTAAGAATTGGCTCTCCAACCACACAAGTGGAATCCAGGGAAGGTCCCTGGGGTACAGTCTTCCAGTGTGGACCTGCAATTACTGGGCCCTGAAGGTATGCTGAAATAAACTCTCCAGACCAGCTGGCATTCAGTGAAGAGCCTGGAGCTCACCTAAATCTAAACACTGCCTCCAGGAATTCCAAGATATTACCTCTCTGACTTCAGCAATCCAGAGGGTGGAGCATCACACTCCAGATGACCTCACATAAAACTACTGAGAAGAGAAGCTGAGAATCTTTTGAACTCCAGTGGAAACAATTATTTAACTTTTCATCAAATTTTTTTTTGTTTATAATTTTTCCTTAAAAAAAAAATTCTCTCTGTTTAATTGTGACCTTAATGGTATATGAACATTTATACATATTCACATTTTTTTCTCATTTCTAGCATTTTTTAAGTCACTTATTTTTCATAGATTAGTTTTTTAAGCAACAGAATGTTTGATTATTATATTTTAGTTTTGTATTATTTTATTTAATTTTTTTACTTTACATGTATAAATATAAATATATATATTTCTCTTACCTACTTTTCCCCCTTGATTCTCTTTCTCTCTTTTCTTCCACTAACAGCCAATCTCTATGGTTCTTTCACTCTTTCTTTAATTTTTCACTTCTATCTTCTCTCCTCCTCCCTCATAAGCATCACATCCTATATCATTTCTGTTTTTTCCCTGTCCACCATTTGACATTATAAACCCTTTTGCAAACTTGCTCTTTTTATTGTAGGCAATAACTGATCATATCCTGTTTATTGTGATAATTAATACTGTATATATCATAGCAGAAACTAGTTGGTTTAATGCTGTATATTGTTTGCATTGGTTGTTATTATTTGTCTCCCCCTAAATGGTGAGGTACTGGAAACCTTCAGGGACACTATAAGTCCACAGGGTAGAAACTCTACTACCTCAGATCCATACTGTTAGATGGGTAGACACACAACATGAAAAAGCAAGGGAATAAATCCCCCCAAGCAAACCAACATACTCCAATAACAGAATCCATAGACACCATAGTGGAAGAAATGTCAGAGGAGTTTAGAATGCACATAGTTGAGCTGATCTGCGAATTAAAGGATGGTATAAGGAGTAAAATCAGAGAGAAAATACAGGAAGTGAAAGATCACTAATAAAGAGAAAGATTCTGACCAAAAAAACAAGCAGAAATCCTTGAAATGAAGGAATCAACAAACAAATTTAAAATTCAATTGAAAGCATGACCAACAGACTAGATCACTTGGAAGACAGAATTTTAGGCAATGAAGACAAAATATATAATCTTGGAAACAAAGTTGACCATGGAGAAAAGATGTTAAGAGACCATGAACAGAACTTGCAAGAAATGTGGGATGGGCTGGGATTGTGGCTCAGTGGTAGAGTGCTTGCCTAGCGCACGTGGCCTGGGTTCGACCCTCAGCACCACATAAAAAAAAAATAAATGCATTGTGTACAACTAAAGCAAATAAATAAATATTTTAAAAATGTGAGATAATCTGAAAAGACCAAATTTAAGATTTATTGGGATAGATGAAGATTCAGAGATGTAAACCAAAGGAATGCACAATCTGTTCAATGAAATAATATCAGAATACTTCCCAAACATAAAGAATGAAATGGAAAATAGAGTACAGGAATCTTACAGGACCCTAAATATACAAAATTACCACATATCCACACTAAGTCACATTATTATGAAAATGATAATTTATAGAATAAGGTTAGAATTTTAAAGGCTGCCAGAGAAAAATGCAGTCACATTTAGAAGGAAACCAATCCAGATCTCAGCTGATTTCTCAACCTAGACCCTCAAAGATAGGAGGTCTTGGAACAATGTACACAAAGCTCTGAAAGAGAATGGGTGCCAACCAAGAATTTTACATCCAGCAAAATTAAGCTTCAGAATTGATGAAGAAATGAAAACCTTCCATGGTAAACAAAAAATTCCACAACAAGAAAGCCCGCACTACAAAACATACTCAATAAGATATTTTTTGAAGAAGAAATGAAAAATAAACGTGAAAACCAGCAAAGGGAGAACTACACTACTAAACAAAACAAAACAAAACAAAAAACAGTGAATCAATAGAGAGACTAATTCAAATTAAAAATCCAAAATAAATCAAAATGACAGAGAATAAAAATCATATCTCATTAGGCGTGATGGCACACACCTGTAGTCCCAGCTGCTCAGAAGGCTGAGACAGGAGGATCATGAGTTTAAAGCCAGCCTCAGCAAAGGCGAGGCATTAAGCAATTCAGTGAGACCCTGTCTTTAAGTATAATACAAAATAGGGCTGGGGATGTGGCCCAGTGGTCGAGTGCCCCTGAGTTCAATCCCTGGTACCCCCCCCCAAAAAAAATCATATCTTAATAATAACAATGTATGTATTAGGCCTAAGCTCATCAAACAAAAGACATCAGCAGATTGGATTAAAAAATAAGACCCAATGATATATTGTCTCCAAGAGAATCACCTCATAGGAAAAGACATCCACAGATGGAAGGTAAAAGAATGGGAAAAAACATATCACTCACATGAATCTCATAAACAAGCAGGGGTTTCTGTCCTCATATCAGATAAAGTGGAATTCAAGCCAAAGTTAATAAGAAGGAAATTTCATACTGCTTAAGGGAATTATATATCAATAAGATGTAACACTAGTAAATATTTATGCCCCAAACAATGGAATGTATACATATATCAAACAAACCTTTCTTAATTTTAAGAATCAGATAGACCACAGCACAATAATTCTTGGGGACTTTAACACACCTCTCTCACTACTGGATAGATCCTCCAAACAAAAACTAAATAAAGAAGTTATAGAACTAAAAAGTATAATTGATAATGTAGACTTAACAGACATATATAGAATATTTCATCCATCAGTGACTGAATACACTTTCTTCTCAGCAGCACATGGAAGCTTCTCTAAAATAGACCATGTCTTAGGCACAAAGCAATTCTTAGCAAATAAAAAATAGAGATAATAACTTGCATCCTATCAGATCATAATTGAATAAAATTAGAAATCAACAATAAAATAAAAAAATAGAAGCTACTCTTAACACCTGGAGACTAAATAAATCACTGTTGAATGACAAATAGATAGCAGAAGAAATCAGGAATGAAATTTAAAAAAATCTTAGAGGTAAATGAGAATAGCAATACAACTTATCAAAACCTCTGGGACACTATGAAGGCAGTGCTAAGAGGAAAGTTCGTTGCATCGAGCCCATTCATTAGAAGAGTAGAAAGTCAACGAATACATGACTTGACATTACATCTCAAAGCCCTAGAAAAAGAAGAACAAATCAACACCCAAACTAGTAGAAGACAGGAAGTAATTAAATCAGAGCTGAAGTCAATGAAATCAAACTCCCTCTTAAGAGGATGAAAGACAAGCTAAGGACTGGGAGAAAGGCTCACAACCCACCTACCTGACCCAAGACTAGTGTTTAGATTGTATGAAGAACTTTCAAACAGAGTAGTTAGAAAACAGAAAATGGACACAGCCACGCAGGGAGGTTCCTCCATCGGGGAGAAACTGGCGGCAAAGCAGCCCTTGAAAAGAGGTCCAGCGTCCCTGGCCCCGGTGGAGTGCCAATGAGCCGCGGTGAGTCACTGCACACCTGTCCAAACGCCTGACCCAGGGCAGGTGTCTCAAAGTCGGTGGGCGCTGGGGCACCAGGTGCTACGCACGCGGCTCATGTTCTGCTTTGGGGCAGTTGCCGTGACGCTGCTGTGAACGTTCACGTGCGGGTTTTGGCACAAACATGCGTTCTCATTTCTAGGCACAAATATGAGGAGTGCAATTTCCGGGTCATACAACTGCTGCGTGTTCAGTGTTTTAGAAATACCTGCCACACCATTTTCAGAGGACGGCACGATCCCTGCCTCCTGTCGGCCAGCAGCTCCCCCCCTCTGTGCGCTTCTCCTCGCCATCTCCGTCTCCTCACTGGGGCCTAAAGCAGCGCAGCCGACCCACCGGGGACGACACCTCTGAAACTGCGAGCCAACAAATCTTCTCCTTTGGGTTGTTTTTCTCAGGTTTTTGTCGCAGCTATGGAACGTTGACTCACAGTGTTCCACGTGTTTTTCATGCTTTCTATAAGCTGAGCAAACCCCCGGGCACAGGGCGGGCACAGGGCAGAAAGGAGCCCAGGGCCCAGCTCTGGGCCACATTCTGGGCACTTGGGACACAAACACACCGAGCAGAAGAGCGAGCTGTGGGGCCAGCACTCGGTGCCTGGCCTCCTGCCCCAGGCCCGCCCTGCATGGCCTGCCGGAGTCACGGAGCTGGACCCCGCTGGCCTCTGTGCACCCCGGCGCCTCGTAGGTCTGGTTATGAGAGGCTGGAGGCTGGGCCTTCCTTCCTGCTTCCAGAGGCTTCCATTCCTCCCTTTCTTCCTCCTGCTGCACAACTGGCAGCGGCACAGCAGGGACGTCCAGGCACGCACTCACACTGGCCTCATGGGGCGCCATGGACGGCTCCCTGCCCAGGTTCGTGGACCCCACAGGTGGAAGCAGCCAGTCCTGAGGCTGCCCAGCCAGAGCCCAGCTGCCCTGGGAGGGGAGGGCGGCCCCCGCCTGCCTGGCCACCCTCGTCCTACCTGCGCACCTCGGCACTGACCATGACCAGCGCTGACCAGCAGCCTGGCCAACATCCCCCTGTCCCTGGTGCAACCACCCCGTCTCCCACCAGCTCTGGCCAGCTTTGTGCAGGGACCCCCCATTTCTTCCCCTCCACTATCTGAGGCCCTGGGCTGTTCTTCACAGACCTCGCGACACCTGCAGGGGTAACTGTGGGCTGTGCAAACTCCCCTGCTCTGCCCAGAGCGTGGCGCGGTCTCCTGGCTGAATGTCACTCCTGTAATTATATGTCATTTTAAAGGGAGGTGCGTGCTCTGGGGACAAGCAAACAGAAAAAGCTGGACGGGGGCAACGGGGACAAGGGGTGTTTGTGTCTTAGATGGAGGTGCGAGCCGGCCTCCCCAGGTGACATTTGCACACAGAATTGAGGAAATGAGCCGTGAAGGAGTCAGGAGGACGAGGGTTCCAGGAGGGGAGCATGCGGTGCAGGCCAGGGGGAGGGTGCCTGGCATGTGCCCGGAGAGCCTGGAGGGCAGAGCAGCTGGCGCAGGGGACACAGGCGAGACTGGCCGGATACCAGGTGAGAGGGAGGCAGGACTGACGGGCTGGCCGTGGGCCACTAAGGACGCAGCTTCTACTCTGGAACGGGAGGACCTCGGGGGCCTTGGGCAGAGTCGGGACGTGGCTTACTCTCTTAAAGGGTCCCTCCAGTGGCTGCGGTGGGGGCAGGTTTAGGGGCACATGGGGGGACTGTAGGAGCAGAGAGACCAGTTGGAGAGATGCTAGCAGGGTGACAGTGCGATGACATCCACCTGGGCATCCAGGGTCATGGGGCGTGAACTTACGTGCCCACCACACGCGCAGGGACACTGGGTGGGAACTGTGAAAGGATCGCGGTAGACACTAATCCCCTGAACCCCGAAGTTTCAGAACTTTACACCCAGTGTGTGAGGGGAGGGGCTCAGGGGTTCACAGTCTGCAGAAGTTCTCATAAAAGCAGTTTTTTCTTTCCCTGTTCTGGGCAAGTTAACCCTTCAAGGACCACACCTGAGAAGGGGAGAGCTTCTTCTCCCCTTTCTTTCCCCCCCTGCCAGCGGTTACCATGGAGCCCGGTTGGTCACTTCTCTTATCTTAGAAATGTAGACAGCTCTGTGAGCTCCAGCTCAAGGCCAGAGGCCTTGTTCAAGGATTCGCCCTTTATTTATTATCACACTTTGCATTTGCAAACACACTTCTACAAACTACTCTGCTGGATACATGTTTGTGAACAACCAGCAAAGGGGCGTCCAGCACCTGGAGTGCTGAGTTCTTCCAGGCCAGTGGCCAAGCAATAGAGCAGCAGGAAAATGGGAAGTTTACCTACACTGAACTCTTCTGTAGGGACTCTTGCTGACAGTCCTAAAATCAGCCGTGGTGAAGATTTCCGGAGAAGCTTAGTTAGGGTTTTCTGTGGAGGAGGGGGGCCACTACAAGAGGAGCCCGGGAGGTGTCACAGCAGCTCGGAGCCACAGGGAACCCCAGCACCCCACAGAGAGGGGACCTGTGGGGCAAGGCCACCTAGGCTTTCCCTGGAGCACACGGCGGGACACTGCCTCTCTGATGTCCCCAGTGCAGTCAGAAGCAGTCTCTCCACCCCTGGTCCTTACGGGGTCATTGTCTCTGTGGGCATGTGTTGGTTCCTTTCCCAAAGCCTTGCTTCCCACAGGGACTGTCCCTGTGAGCCAGCTCAGCTAACACCTAGAGGCTCTGTGGGGTCACTTTGTGCCCTGGGTCTCCCACAACCCATTTTCCATTGGCGAGGTGCCCCTGTGCTCTGCAAGTACAGGCGACGTCACCCGCGGCGTGGCTGGCAAACCCGCGCCGTGGCTGGCAAGAGTGGGGACCGCCTCTCCACTCCCTGCACCGAGGAGCTGGAAGACACTCGCTCTGACTGCGCTGCCCCCTGAGCTGGGGGAGGGCGGTGGGGAAAGGCGCCCTCTGACAGGAGGGGCGGGGACACCGGCCCTCCCCCCTCCTGTGCCTGGGGCCTGGGCTGCCCCTGCCTGCCCGCCCTGAGGCCACAGCCTGGGGGCCCTTCAGGTGCCTGCCTCAGCGCCTCAGCCCACGGAGAAGCCACCGTTTCTCTGGCCAGACCCTGGCCTCCTTTCTTGGAGCATCTGCTGCAAGGGGCGTAGAACTGTGGCTAGTCTCTGACTCTGAAGGGTCTCTCCCAGGCCGTCCTTTGGACTGTGACCGTCAGGAGGCAGGGGACTGCACCTGTCACCTCTGTCAGAAGTGGGTGGAGGCACTGGGGCTGGTCTCCAGCAGTGTCAGCTGTGAAGCCCTGCGTTGGCCAAGCTGGCCTGGGCGGCGGGCAGCTTCAGAGACCAGGCCCGGCCTGGAGCCCGCCTCGCAGCTGGCTCAAAGCTCTCCCTCCAGACTGCTTTCAGCATCGCGTGGAGAACGGGCGCGAGCGGAGGTGTCCGTGAGACGCAGACGGAGGACGAGGGTCACAGGCGGTCGAGGTGCTCCAGCTCCCTGTGAGCAGGGTGCGGGCCCACGCCCCTCCCCCGGGGGGAGCACCAGGCGGGTCAGAGGGCAGCAGGAAATGTGGGGAGAGCGTCGCTGTCCTCCAGGAGAGCGCAGGGCCCGGGGCCCAGGGCTGGTGGGCTGGGTGACTCCTGGGCCCTGCACAGGCTGGCCCTGGGGTCTGGGCCCTGGCCCTGTGAGCGGGCGGTTGGTGTGGCCTGGAGCTCCAGGAGGAGGTGGGTGGGCGGCGGGGCCTGCTCAGGGAAGGCTCCCGGGCGCCCTGGGACGTCTGGGCACGGCTGACGCGGGGAGGGCAGTCCCACCAGGGCGAGCGAGGCCCGCATCCAGCACCAGGAGACAGGAAGCACACGCTGGAGTGTGCCCTGGGGTCGGGAGCCCACGCGGGACTGTGAGCAGCGGAGGCTCACGTGGAGACCTCTAACTGGGGACGGAGAGGCCACTGAGGTGAGGAGGTCCCTGAGGAAGGCAGACACAGGCCCAGCTGCCCTGGGGAGGCGCTGCTTGGCCCTGGCATGGCCGAAAGGTTCGCCCAGGTTGGGGCTGGAGGGCAGGGCACCCGAGGGCTCCCCCGAGAGTGCCCGGGTGCTGCCAGCACCAGGCGAGCTCCACGGGACACCTGCTCGCCAGCCCAGCCCTAAGGCCTGCGGGACAAAGAAGGAGGAGGAAGATCCTGGACCCCACGGAGGCCCTGTCCCAGGGACCCTGAGCGCCCTCTGCTGACAAGGCCTAACCTCGCCAGCTGCAAGGGCCAACAGGGCCCAGCTCCAGCATGGCGGGCGGACAGGAGAGGGCGCGTCTGGAACTGTGGTGCCGAATCTGTAGCTGGCGCAGAAGCCAAAAGGCTCAGGGGCAGAGCATGGGGTGCACACATCATGTGAGCCCTGCAAGCCCTCCCTCCCCTGTGGTCACATGCCACTGTGGCCTGCACTGCCCACACATGTCACATGCCACTGTGGCCTGTACTGCCCACACGTGGTCACATGCCACTGTGGCCTGCACTGCCCACACGTGGTCACATGCCACTGTGGCCTGCACTGCCCACACGTGGTCACATGCCACTGTGACCTGCACTGCCCACACATGCCACATGCCACGTGAGTCCTGCACTGCCCACACGTGGTCACATGCCACGTGAGTCCTGCACTGCCCACACGTGGTCACATGCCACGTGAGGCCTCACTGCCCGCCCGTGGTCACATGCCACTGTGGCCTGCACTGCCCACACGTCACATGCCACGTGAGGCCTCACTGCCCGCCCGTGGTCACATGCCACTGTGGCCTGCACTGCCCACACGTGGTCACATGCCACTGTGGCCTGCACTGCCCACACGTGGTCACATGCCACGTGAGGCCTCACTGCCGCCCGTGGTCAGCCCCTCGTCCTGCCTCCGTGGTGCTGCTCCGGCCACACCGTGCTCTTCTCCCCGCACAGGAAGCTGAGGCGCTGGTCACGCGGCTGGACTTCGCCAGCAGCACTGCTCAGCCGCGCCTGCGTCTCTGCTGCAAGACGAGCGCTGTGAGGCACGGCCCCGCATCTGCGGCTTTGCCTGCGTGTCCAGGGCCCTGGCCCCCACCTCACACCTGGGAACCTGGCGTTGGTGGGCAGCAGACCTGCAGGAGGCACCCATGGGACCTGGCCACACGCGGTGGCCCATCGGCACCTGGCCTTGTGTACCCACCACAGAAGGGGGATGAGGTTGGGCCTCCCGTCCCTCCCTCCTGCTCCCTGCAGGTCCTTGAGGGAGCGCAGGGCAGCCCACCACGTGCCCCACAGACAGGCAGAGTCACAGGGACTGCTGACGCTCTTTATGGAGAACCGGAGGGAGGGGCTGGGGGGAGGGCAGTGGAGGGAGCCAGCTGGGCCCAGGGGCGCCGCCCTCCGGGTCCTGCAGGCCAGAGGTTCTGGTGGTGCTGCCTGGGGCTCCGCGGAGCGTGGCGTCCCTGCCCTGGGAACAACAGGAGGGTCAGTGAGCCCAGGGGAGGCCCAGGGAGGACTGCAGTCGTGGGCATGCGGGGACCTCTGGGGCTCCACCCGCAAGGTCAGAGCAGGGAAGGTTTCCCCAGGTGCCCAGCGCTCCTCTTCTGTGAGGGAAGAAGGGACAGGAGACTTTAGGCCAGGGGACGGCAGGGAAGGAGAGGCTGCTGTGTGGACTCTGGCTCCGCCCACACCTGGGCAGTGACCTTGGGCACGTCTCTGACCTGTCAGCACCTGCATCACACAGCACGAGGGACCCAGGGATTCTGAAGTCCCCCAGGCCGGGCGGCCATGTCTTCAAAGCCACCACGGGGCACATGGTGTCACCCACTGAGGGCCCAGAGAGGTGCTGAGGGACTTCGCTCCTCTGGCAAGCGTTCTGGGGGCCCGGGGAGAGGGGCAGGGTCTCCACCAGCGGCCACCCAGGGCGTTCAGCATGGCGGATCCCCTCACTGCCCGGATGACGGCCTAGAGAAACCCGAGACCACCCCGAGGGCGGGAGCGCCAGGGGCAGGGCACACCCTGCCCGGCCAGGTGGGGGCTCCCTGCCCACCTAGAAGCAGGGGTGGGTGTCCCTGAAAGTCCCATCAATCAACCCCCAGGACTGGGACGTCCTTGAGTCCCCTGAGACCAGCCACTCACCCTAAGGGCTCCCTGGAGAGCAGGCTTCTGCGGAAGGAAGAAAACAGGGTTCAGAAGAGCCTGGGATTCCTTCGGGACCCCAGCCCGGCCTCGGCCCGCGATTCCCACCCCCCGGAGTACAAAGCAGGAGTCCATGCAGCTGTGCTGTAACACGTCTGCGTCCTGGGGGGCTCTCCCGGGGGGCTGGGAGAGCCCTGCAGCGCCCCGCCTACCCCTTTGCTCGGGGATGAAGATGCTCTCCGAGTTGAGGCCTCTGGCTGCTGCGACCTTCTCCAAGTCCCGCAGGGCCTCTGGGTTGGCTTCAGGGTATCTGCCTGTAGGTGAGGCCAAGGGGAGACAGGACTGTGGGGGCAGAGCTGGCAGCTGCTGGCACCTCCATCCCAGCCCGGAAGACTGACCAGCGCGGTGCAGGGAGGGGGACCTCGCCCACAGCGTGGAGGCTGGACCCGGAGGCCTGGGGCTGGGCAGAGCCCAGCTAGGAGAGGAGGACCGGGGGCGTGAGCATCCACAGGGCGCCAGGGCAGCCCACCCCGGAGGCCCAGGCCGCTCTCCCTGAAGCCCCCCAGCCTCTCCCTGGACAGGACAGGGAGCACGCCCCCAGGCCAGGCGCCGCCCTGCCGTCCACTGCTCTGTGTCCCCACGTCCTGGCTGTGGGGGGCTCGGGACTCCAGGCCTGCCTTCAGGTCAGGTTGGACCCCCCCGCGTCGGCTCAGCTGGACCTCCCACGCGGGCTCCCGCCACGTGCCCTCCCTGACCCTGCGGGACTCCCTCAGGTGCCCACAGATGGCACTGCCTCGTCTCCCAGTGAGTCCACTCGCCCCGTGACACTCATGGCGTGGTGGCCCTGCGCCTGCAGCCCCTCCTCCTTCCTGCCTTCCCACGCGGGGCCCCGGGGCCGTGCCAGGTCCTGAGCTGAGGTGGGACAGGGCTTCCTCCAGGGAACCGTCACCAGGACACTGTACCCGGCCTTGGACGCTGGTGGCTGCTCCTGGGGAGGGGCAGGAGGCAGAGGGAGAGGGGAGGGACCACGGCTGGAGCCACCCGACGCCCGGCTCACCCACAAGCTTCGCCATTCGGATCTGCTGCCCGTGCATGTCCGCCTCGCAGTAGAGGATGTAGTGGCCCTCCACCTGGGACCTCAGGACGCGCACCACAGTCCTGCCCCCGTCTGCAGAGGGACAGTGGACGGGTCGGCATGAGCCCTGGTCCTCCAGCGAAGACCCGGGCGGGCTGACTCCCAGCCCAGAAGACCCCTCAGGCCACGCCCCCTCGCAGCTCCCAGGCTCCCTGACCCGCGTCCCTCCCCTGGCCTGGCCCCAGGCCTTGGGGCCTCTTCGCAGGAACCCAATGCCCCCGAGAGATGGGCTCATCCCCGGTCAGTGAGTCCCAGGGAGGTCGGGGCATGAGACCGGCAGAGGCTGGAGCTGGGGCAGCTCAGTCCCCCCCCCAGCCAAGTACAGCCCGGCCCTGACCACGCCGGGGGTCAGCTGCAGCCAAAGCGGGGGCCCTGGGCAGAGCCCCTCTGCACCTCATCCGCCAGCCTCAGCAGCACTGGTGCCGGGCGTTTGACTCGCTGGACAAACGGTCTGGTGGGTGGAGGGGGTAAACAGCAGGGCCAGAAAGGAGAGCCCGGCCACCGAGAAGGTGCAGGCTGGCCCCCGTGTGCCCGTGGGTGACTGGAGCCGCCCTGGACGGGCCCGGGACTCACGGGATGTGTATTTGCCAGGCTCGTCCGTCTTGTCCAGCACGGTGCTGACCTCGTGACACTGACCCCCGATCCTGGGAGACAGAAGCTCCGTGGGCAACGCTGCCCTGCTCAGGGCGGCCACGGGGCTCGGCCCGGCAGGCGGGTCCCACACAGGCCAGGAGCAGCAGGCCCGTCCACATCTCAAGTCCAGGCCCCAGCTGGGTGGGCCTCTGTGCCCCACGAAGAGCCCGTCGGGCCACAGGGGCCAGGACTCTGTGTCCTCCACCCCCTCACTGGCTGCCGGGGGATCCCGGGCTGCCTGGGAGGAAGCCCCCGCACAGTCGCCCGTCAGGCTCCAGGTGCTGAGTGTCAGGCTGAGTGGGCCCCAACCCCGCGTGGCTGCACCCCACCCGGCCCCCGCTGTCCTCTGGGGAAGGAGGGCCCTGCGGCCAGCAGACACTCACAGGACGGTGAAGTCGACTTGCAGCTGGCCCCCTGCCAGGGCCTTGATGGTCAAGGGGGAAACAGACACCGACTCCAGCTTCCTCCAGGGAACCTCCCTGTCTGCTGCCGTGGCCTTCAGGTACCACGTGCCTGACGCCTGGAGAAGGCACCTGTCCATCAGGGCTCGGGCCTCTGCAGGCCTCTCCTGCTCGCTGCCCCTGGACTCTACTCCAGACCTCCGGCCCTGGAGCATCCCCCCCGCACTCACCCCCACTCCCACCAGGCCCCCGAGAGCCGGATCCCAGCTCCCGCAGCCCGGCCAGGACCGCGGCGCTCACTCCCAGGGCACAGCGCAGTGTGCCCTGCCTCACCAGCCCTCTGCCGCCCGGCCCACCTGGCCCGACTCCTCTGCTCTGTGTGATGTCTCCTGGGGCAGGGGTTCAAGGCCTGGCCCTGAAACGAGGGTCTCCTCGCATGGGGGAGGGTGGGGTCTGCAACCAGCCGTCGTGGCCCTCCCCGCCCTGAGCCCCCACCCATCTGGGCCTCACATCCTGGTTCTCCTCATCCCCGACCGGGAGTGTCTGGACCCGCAGGGCAGCGATGAGGCCGAGGCCCAAGGTCAGGAGCAGGGTCTTCATGGCCGGGGCCTGTGCTCGCGGCTGCTGGGCAGGTCGCCGTCTGGGCTGCAGAGGCTGTGCCGCTTCCTCACTCGCCGCCCTTTATACTGCCCGGGGCAGGGCCCCTGGGAACTTGGCACAGAGGACCCACCAGGCCTTTCCTGGCCACTGAGCGTGGCTGGCTCTGCAGTGGAGCAGATAAAATGTCATCATTGTTGGAAGTTGCTGAGTGACAGTGTGTCAGTTCCCCAGAGCGTCATCAGGACAGGGCTGCTGTCCAGGGAGCCACTTGCTGATTTCACCTGGCAGGGAAATGAGTCTGGGTGGAGGGTGCAGCCCCCATGGGCAGAGCCCTGAGGGTGTGTGCAGTGGCAGCAGACCCCTGGGGACCTCCCCTCGTGGGCGTTCCATTCTGGTCTTGGTGACTTTCGTGCATCCACAACAGGTCATCTTCATCTTGCAAAATGAGGGACCCTCGCCAGGCACAGTGGCCACGCCTGTAATCTCAGTTCTTGGGGAGGCTGAGGCAGGAGGATCTCAAGTTCAAAACAGCCTGGGCAAACCGAGCGCGGTGGTGCACGCCTGTAATCCCAGCACTTGGGAGGCTGAGGCAGCAGGATCATGAGTTCAAAGCCAGCCTCAGCAATGGCAAGGCACTTAGCAACTCAGTGAGACCCTGTCTCTAATAAAATACGAAAAAGGGCTGGGGATGTGGCCCAGTGGTCGAGTGCCCCTGAGTTCAATCCCCCAGTACCAAAAAACAAACAAACAAACAAACAAAAAAAAAACAGCCTGGGCCACTTAGCCAGACCCTGTCTCAAAAGAAAAATGAAAACGGGCTGGTGACGTAGCCAGTGCTAGAGCACCCTGGGTTCAACCCTCAACACTGAGGAAGAAGGAGAAGAAAAGAGGGACCTGCGTGTGGCGAGGACGCCCCGTGTGTGCACAGAAGCTGAGCTCCCTGAGCACGTGGGACAAGGACCCGCTCCATGCTCACAGCAGCCGCGGGCCAGACAGAGACCCAGGCAGGGGCCGTGTGCCCGCGTGCACACACACAGACTCGGCCATGGACCCAGGTCGCAGTGGCAAGGGCAGCCCGGGTCTGTCCTGCAGGGTGACGGGAAGCCCCTGCGCGGGCTCACGGGCAGCTGCGGAGATCCCGAGGGGCGGAGCTGCAGGAGGCTGGGCTGCCTGGCCGACAACGGGGCTTGGTCTGTCCTAGAGCTGACCCCTCGGGTCAGCGCAGAGGACAGCCCAGGAACAGACGGAGACAGCACCGGGGACGCAGGGGCAAAGCACTCGTGTCAGAGACACCTGTGGGGGAACATGGGAAACGGAACATCTTATCCACCTGGAAAAGAGGCAAGTCCAGCCCCTCCCTCAGGCCATGCACTGCCACCTCCGGGGGTTAAAAGGCCTAGGCTGGGCTGGGGCTCAGTGGAGCGCTCGCCTAGCACGCGTGAGGCCCCAGGGTCGATCCCCAGCACCACACAAAAAATGCTAAATAAATAGGAAAAACAAATAGATAAAATAAAATAGAAAAGCTTAAGACATGAAAAGCACATTCTAACAGCCTGTGAAGGGGACACCCGAGGTCATCCTCAGGCCCTGTCCTTTCAGAGGGGACAAGGAGCTCCAGGTCTCCGGAGGGAAGCAGGAGGCGGCGCAGTGTCCACCCCGAGGGGGGCTCGCCTCAGCCTGACCAGTGTCGATGGGACGAGGCGTCCAGGGGTCCTCATCCCTGCACCGCGCCCAGGAGGGAAACGGGCAGCGCGGGCAGACGTGAGGACACCCCGGGCCGGCGGTCAGCAGAGCCTTCAGCCCCCAGGCCTTCCTGCTTCCCTCCCGCAGGGGCCCCGGGTGCCGGCGTTGCCCACGTGGTCCTGTAGGACCGGCCACCGCTGTCTCCTTCCACGGGGTGGGGGTGGGCGGCGCGTGGGGCCACGGGGCGGGAGAGGGGAAGGGGGGCCACAGAGCCCAGCAGGCCGTGCAGCCGGAAGGCAAGGCCACGGGCCCGCGGGGTGGACGTCCAGGGGCCTTGGCCGTGTCCAGCTGGCCACTTCCCTGGTGAGCCAGGCAAGGGGACAAGTGGAGCTGGGCGTGAGCAGCACCCTCTGCCAACCGGGGCTAGTTTTCCAGGGCCCATCGAGGTCCCCAGGTCCACCATCCAGTGTCCTTGTCCCACTGAGCGTCCTGTTTCCTGAGTGCCCAGAGGGCTCCGGGAGCTGCCCGAGTGTGTGGGCAGTGAGCCTGCCGGCCCGGCGGGTCTCTCCACTGTGTGCCCCCTCCTCTGCCCCCATCCAGAGCCCAGCACAGTCGCCTCCCAGGGCCAGGAAGGCCTCACTGTCCAGCCTACAGGGGCCTCTTGGGCCATGGCCTGTCACATCCGTCTGTGCACGTCCCCACCACTGGTCCTGGTGCCTCTCCCGAGGAGTGACAGCCACGTGGACAGCTCAGGTCTGGCGTCCCCACCTCCCGGGCTCCTCGTCCACCCAGGCCTGGGCTGGCAAAGGCTGGCTGGCCGTGCCCAGCGAGTCACAGGAGGCTGAGGGGAGCGGATCTGCCCTTGGCCACGAGCTCAGGTGCCCCCGGGAGGCCCCGACGCCCTTGTTTGCAGAGGGGCTGCGTCCAGGGCGGGCAGGGCTTGCGCTCAAGCCCTCTCCTCTGCATTTCCTCCGAGGCCTGGCCTGGCTGAACACGGGATGCTTTGTGCGAGAGCTGCCCTGCGTGACCGTCACACAGACGGGAACGCGCCTGCGGGCTGCCTGGGCCAGTGTCCTCCCGAGCCGCTGCCAAGTTGCTCTGGCCAGGGGAGGTGTGGGGCTCGGGGGCCGCCAGCCAGCCTCAGAGGCAGCGCCACTGCTGAGTCCCAGCCACGAGGAACAAGGGACCTGGGAGGGCAACAGGATGTGTCCTGAAAACTGCAGCAACTGACCTTTAAAACACCAGGGACAGCACACGCTTATCTCGCCCTGCGTGAGTCCTCGCCCCCAAACAATTGTGTGGCGCACTGGACCCGTGAAAGCCCAGCCTCGGAATCTGCGTCACACTGCCCTGGCCAGCGTGGCCCTTCTGGGGGGAAGTGGCGCTCTGTACCCATGCAGGGCCCGCGTGCGTGTCTGTCACGCTGGCTTCCGCTGGCTGGGCCCTGCTGTGGGGAGTGAGCAGCCGCTGGCTTCCGCTGGCTGGGCCCTGCTGTGGGGAGTGAGCAGCCGCTGGCTCCAGCCCCCACCCGGCTGCCAGACAGGGGCCAGGCCGACCCGGAGCTCCCAGGGAGCTCAACGCCCACCCCCGCAGGCCCCAGGGGCGGCTCCTTCCTTTCCTGTGTTTTGGTTGGGGAAGGGCAGACGACACCCTTGAGGAGAAAGTGTCCCAGAACTAGAAGCTGAGCCGTGGTCCCCAGTGCCACCCTTGGGCTTGAACTCCGCGCTCTTCAGACAAGGCTGCCTTTGTTCTGGGCTAGTTTGAAGCTCTCTCTTCTTCCTTGGCCTCTCTCAGGGGCAGAACCACTCTGGGGCCCTCTGATCACTCGCCGAGCAGTTCTGTTCACGCGTGACGACTCCCATCAGCGCGTCCCCTTCAAGTGTATCATCTGTGGTTGAGTGCCTTTGCAGGGACGTGCGCTGTCCAGCTGCAGAACACTGCCCCCAGTCCCTCGAGCCCATCAGGGCTTGGCTCCCAGTCCCACCCCAGCGGGAGCCAGGGATCCACTTGCCACCCCCACAGATTCCCTGTTCTGCACATGTCGTGGACGCGGGGCCGTGCAGAGTGTGGCTTGCTGACGGGCTTCTCTCCATGCCCGCGGGGTCTCCAGGCTCGTCTGAGCTGAAGCACGGGCCACCGCTTCATCCCTGTCTGTGGCTCACAGAAGTGCCTCACGTGGGCTCACAGAAGTGCCTCACGTGGCCAGAGACAGCCCTCGGCATCTTGTCTCAGGGGGCAGACACCTGAGTCATCTCCGTTTTGGGGCCAATGTGAATACACTGCTGTGAACACTGGCGCCCAGTGTCATGTGGGCACACGCTGGCCGCCATCTTGGAGACTGCCTAGGCGTGGACTTGCTGGGTCATGTGGTGGCTCTATGGTGACGTGCTTGGAGAACTGCCAGAGTGGCCTTCACTCCACCTGCACTCCCTCCAGCCAGCGTGAGGGTCTCAGTCTCCCCGTCCCCGACAGCACTGCTGTTGCCCACCGTTCTAACCAATACGAACGTTTTGATCCATTTGTCAAAGTCTGAAAACAACAACAACCACCACCCCTAAAATCCCAGGGGACTCTCACAGCAATGAGTTGCGTCAACGCGGTCCATCCTGCTGTCACTTTGAAGTACGAGCCTCTCTATTAACGAATCATTGCTGGTGCTGTCACCCTCCTGCCCCAGGCCTCACTTGCCCAGGTTGCAGAGAGGCCCTGAGCCTCACGTGCCCCTCACGGTGGGGGAGGGGACTGGGAGCCACAGCGAGGGCACAGGCAGGGCCACAGAACACTTGCTGGATGGGTGGATGGACGGATGAGCGGCTCCCCGGGGAATGGGTGAGGGAGTGACTGAGACCTAGAGTGGGTCGCAGGGTGTCCCAGCACAGGCCCTGCGCGGGAGGCACAGCAGCATGCACCAGTGCTTCCTGTGCTGACCCCTCATGCGAGGTGCTCCTCCTGGGTCTTCCTTGCTCCTCAATCACGTTGACTATCCTGGGACCAGGCAGCAGGAGGGGCCGCCTGCAGGGGGGCTGGGCAGTGGCTCTACTTCGGGGGCAGCACAAGTCATTTCTCAGGTCCCTCTCCACCCCTCCTCTCTCACTCTCCGGGGAATCGAGCTGAGATACCAGGAGCTGCCCCATGCACGGGCCCCAGGGGCAAAGACCCCATTGTCGCAGCCAGCAGACAGAAGCACTGCCACCCGCCACAGGGAGCCTACTAATGACACAGAAGGCGCTGGGAGGCGGATCCTTCCAGCCAGCCTCGGTGGAGGCCGCAGCCCCAGCCTCCTGAGAGGCCCGAGCTAGCCTGGACCCAGTGCCCAGAGACGGCCATCAACGTGTGTAGACATGGCGGTGGGAGTGCAGCCCCGGCTCAGGCCCGGCTCTGCCCTGTCAGCCCAGGCCCACTCAGACAGCTCCTCCTGGTACTGTGCGGCATCTCCAGGTCAGTGAGGAGTGTGCCCAGGTAGGGTGGGCATCACTGGGGATGCCAAGCCAGGCCCAGGGCCCTGTCCTGAAGGCTTCTCAGCCTGCCCCTAGCCCACCTGGCCTCTCGTCAGAGCAGCCACCTCTGACCCAAGTCCCCCTTCTGGCCTCCATGGTGCCCCATCTGCCTCTGGTCATCTCCCAGGCTGGCATGTGGCAGATCCCCAAGGTTATGTGACCCCTGATCACCCCCCTCCACACCTAAGAACTCTGCCAGGCCCTGAGTCTGGGGGCTTCAGCTCCTCCCCCCACAATACCAGCTGGTTGGTCTTGGCTCTGCCTGGGTCCAGAAGAGGCCACGTCTGAAGGGGCCTTTCAGACTCTTGGAGGGAGGGCTGGGGGAGGTCGCTGTCCCCTCAGTCCCTAACCCCTATGCCCACCCAGGCCCTCTGGAGCCCCAGCTGCTGCCCATCACCGAGTACAGCCCCTGGGCCTCCTGGAGCAGCCCCACCATCGGCCTGCACCCATCCTCTCGACACCCACCTCGAGTAGTTGGGTTCAGTGCTGTCACCTGTCCACTGAGTGACCCCTTCCACTGAGGCCACCCTGCCCGGCCCTGTTCCTGGCATCCCCAGGCTCCAAATGCAAGGCAGAGGTAAGCCCAGTCTCCGGTGCCGTGGGTTTATCCTGGGCGCACCTGCCCAGGCCTGCCCAACTCTGGGCTGCCCGGGACGCTCTCCCTGGGGGGGTCTGGTGCAGCTCCAGAGGCTCCCAGGGGCCCTCACACTGCTTTGTGATTGCCAGGGTCTTGGTCCCCAGAGCCGGCCATCCCCAAGCTCCATGGGGACAGGGGCCCAGTTCAGGGAGATCTCGTGTACACCAGGGTGATGTCTGATCAGCTCGCAGCCGACCCTCTAGCACTCAGGTGCCCCAGGCTGGGGTTTGGGTGAGAGTCGTGCTGGCTACTGAGCTCCAACCAGAGTCCAGTTCCCGGCTGCTCCCAAATCCGGGGCCTGCAGCACCCTGGAAACCCTCTGCACCACCCCGGCCTGCAGCCCCTTGCTCCCTGAGCCACTCCTGCAGGCCTGGTCCTGGTCAGTCTGGCTGCCATGCTCAAGCCTGAGCCACTTGAAAGCCACCCTGTCCAGAGATCCCACCGGACCTACTGTCACATGCTCCTCAAGACAGAGGGCTCCCTGGGGTGGTCAGGTGCACGGGAGGCGAAGTGCTCAGGAGCCCAGGAGGGGCCTTGAGAAGACACCTGAAGCCCACTCCCAGGCCACAGCTGTCCTCACAGGGGCGAGTGGACAAATGCCCTGAAGTCTCAGCTCGACGCTGCACCCACACCCGACCTGTCGGGGCAAAGGCCACCGTGCTGCCTCCCTGGCCTGCAGGCTCCTCACGGGCCCCACTGCTGAAGAGCACACCGTCAAGTGGCAGCTGGCCCCTCTGCAGACCCCAGCAGGGCTCGCCTCACACACAGCCCGCCCCGCCACGCCCTGGGTCCAGCGGAGAACACTGCGCCCCGAGTCAGGCTCTGCTCAAATGATTTTATTGTTCTGGAGTTCTGCCAGCTGCTTGCTCAGCCTGCCCCAGCCGGAGCTTCCCAGGGGCTCCTGCCACATCACAGTGCAAGTGGCCCCTGAAGCCAGGCTGCCGGGGAAGGCAGCCCCCCTGGGGGATTCCGATTGAGAAGAACCGAGCTGGTGTCTGAACCTTCCTAACACCCAGCGTCAAGGTGGAAGCCAGGACCTCTAGGGGCCAGGGAGAAGCGGGTTTTCCAGCAGTCAAGACACCCAGCCTCAGGTCCCAGCTGGGCCCCTGGGGACATGCAGCTTGCCCTGGGTGTTGGCTCCTCTAGGATGCGGCCAAGTGCCAGCCCCAGGATGGCCGGGCTATTGAGTGCAGTCACTAACAAGAGCCCAGGACTGAGAATGCAAGGGACTTGCACTGTAACTGGGGAGGAGGATCGTGGCCTGTCACAAGGAATGGCTCACGTCCACTCTGGGAGGAGAGCTGGCTGCCCCGTGGCCCTCCGCCCGCTTGGGGCTCTGCAGCCGATGCAGGGCCTCCACCTGCTGCCGCTTCTCCTTGGCCCTGGTGATGACGGTGCAGAAGAGCCTGCAGAAGAGCTGGACGGACGGCGGGGAGTCGTCGTTGCCAGGCACGGGGTAGGTGACCAGGCAGGGGTTGCAGTTGGTGTCCACGACGCCCACGGTGGGGATGTTCATCTTGGCCGCGTCCCTCACAGCCACGTGGGGCTCGAAGACATTGTTGAGCGTGTGCAGGAAGATGAGGAGGTCAGGCAGGCGGACCGTGGGGCCAAAGAGGAGCGGAGCGTTGGTCAGCAGGCCGCCCTTGAAGTAGCGGGTGTGGGCATACTCGCCGCAGTCCCGGGCCGTGTTCTCGATCAGGTGCGTGAACTGCCGGTTGCGGCTCACGAACAGGATGATGCCCTTGCGGTAGGCCACATGGGCAGTGAAATTCAAGGCTAGCTGGAGGTGCGAAGCTGTCTGTTCCAGGTCGATGATGTCTTGGTCCAGGCGGCTCCCAAAGATGTAGGGCTCCATAAACCTGCCAGAGACCCCACCGAGGGTCAAGGGTCAACCCTATGCTCCTGTCTGGGCAGCACAAATTGCATCTACTTCCCCAGCGGACCTCTGCGAATGAGTGACAGGTAGGGGCGCAGGGCTGCAGAGGCTGGCAGCCAGGCTACAGGCCCCTCGTGAGCCTCGGCATGTGACTACCTGTCCTATCCTCTGCCTCTTTCCATGGGGAGCTGGTAGGATGGACCCAAGTGAAGGTGTGGATATGCTATCCTCAAACACGTGACCAGTTACTGCTCATCTCCACGCCACAGAGGCCCTGCTCCATCCAACACAGGTCGGAGGCCCTTAACCTCCCTGGCCCACCCCTGAACCTGACGGCCTTCGCCAGCCAGCAGGGCTGACCCAAGGCTGCAGGCTCTGGCCAAGACACACAGGAGAGTTTAAGTGCCCTCATGGGGCTTGGGGATCCCACCAGTGCCAGCCAGGTCCCAGTCCAGGTCAGGAAGGCCCTGGGCCCTCCTGGGAACCACCCCTGGGACACCTGGCCAGGGGCTTCAGCTACCTGTGCCGACAGCCAGCTTTGTGTCCCAGGTGCACACGGGCATCAAAGAGGCTTTTCACAGAAAACAGCTCCTTGACGTTGAAGAAGTCCGAGTGTCTGAGGGGCTCCTCCAGAATCCTGCGGTGGGCCTCTAGGGCGGGGAGGGGAGGAAGCTGTGGTCCGCCACCCGGCCCACCCGGCAATCAGCATCCCTGAGGGGAGGCCACAGGGCCGGGCAGTTCTGGGAGAAGCCCCAGGAAGGACCCCAGGAAGCCCCAGTGGCCTTCCCAGGAAACAGGGCTGGACCCAGGTTCTGATGGTGACCCGGCTCCAAGCTAACCCGGGTCACTACGATCCCCTGGTGTCCTTGGAAAGCAGAGCATTAAGGGAGAGGGCCCAGCCCGTGTCTGGGGTCCCTACGGCCCTCCCTGCCACCAGGCCTGGCGACAGGCCGGGGCCGCCGGCCGCGTGACCAGCACAGGGCTCCGCGCGCCTCGCGCCGCCGGCTCGGGAGCCCGGGGAGCGCGCGAGCCGCAGGGTGACCGCGCCGCGCCTCCCCGCCCGCCCTCCGGGCTCGTTACCGCTGTCCTCGGGCTCGCTGGCCGCGGGGGCCGGGGTGCCCGCGAGCGTCCTGCCGGGGCCGGCCGTCTGCAGCCCTCCGGGCCGCGCACCTGCGGAGAGAGAGCCGGCTGACGCCCGCCGCCAGGCCGCCAGCCCCGTCCCCGCCGGGCGCGGCCACCCACCCGCGCGGCGCAGCCGGAGCAGCGCGGACGCCATGGCGGCGGGCTCGCGGACGGACGGACGGGCGGACGCACGGCGCGCCTCCCTCGCCGCGCGGGGCCGCAGCGCCACCTGCAGGCCCGGGGGACCTCCGGGAGGCGCGGCCGAGTCTGCGCGGGCGCGCGCTGGGCCGGGTGGGGTGAGGTGGGGGCTCGGGGGCCTGGCATGGGGGTTCGCGCGCCCCTACCCCCCCCGTGGACAAGGCGGAGGGAACCGGTCCCTGGCCCTGATGCTCGCCCCCTCCCTGCAAAAGCGCCGGGGGGCAGAGGACTGGGGGCAGGGCAGGGACTGGGGCAGGGCAGGGACAGGGGGCAGGGCACTGGGGGCAGGGCAGGGGACTGGGACAGGCAGGGGGCAGGGCAGAGGACTGGGGGCAGGGCAGAGGACTGGGGCGCAGGGCAGAGGACTGGGGGCAGGGCAGAGGACTGGGGCACAGGCATGGGGCAGGGCAGGGACTGGGGGCAGGGGGGGCAGAGAGGACTGGGGCGCAGGGCACAGGCAGGGGGGACTGGGGGCAGGGCAGAGGACTGGGGCACAGGCATGGGGCAGGGCAGAGGACTGGGGGCAGGGCAGAGGACTGGCGCAGCTCGGCGGGGCAGAGCGCTTGCCGAGCACGCGTGAGCGCGGGTGCATCCCAGAGTCACCCCCTCAAAAAAAAAAAAAAAAAAAAAAAAAGGCAGGGGGCAGTAAACGTGCGGGCGGATGAGAGCCCAGCCTCTTGTGGGACCCTGGGGGCGATGGGGACCCTCGACCTCTGCTCCAGGTCCAGAGCAACCTCTTGGTCCCCAAGACCGTGTTCAATGTCTAAACAACACGTGATTCGGCGAACTTAGAAAGTCTGGGGTCCAAGTTGAGGTAGTGGGGGCGCGGGTTTACTGATTACCCAGGTCAAGGAGCACCCCCGGTGTGTACAGTAAGCACCGAATTGTTGCTTGCCAAGTGGGCGTTGAGCACTCAACCCCACCTGCTTGCTGGTGAGGTCCCAGGGCCTGCGGGTTCATTCGCTCCACTGCGGTTCCTGCGGCGTTTGGGAGAATACGGGGTGCTCCGGAGAGTCCCAGGAAGACGCCCCGAGCCCCGCAGGGTGCTGAGGTCGGGGCTTCTCTGCAGGACAGTCTGAGCGGAATGCTTCACCTCGCCGTCGTGGTACGCCCGGTCCTCCGTCATTCGCCCAGGGCAGGTTCTAGACCTGCCTGCCCAGGGGCCTGGGCCCTTCCTGCAGCGCTGGACCGTTGGGGTCAGGTGACGCCGTCGCCTAGCAACAGGACGCTGTCTGCCGCTCTGGCTTCTCCTGCGCAAAGCCGCTTTCTGCTAGAGGCCAAATGTCGCAGGAAAACCCCCAGGAGTGCGCCAAGCCCGCCGAGCCCGCCGAGCCCAAGGCCGAGGCCCACCTGGAGAAGACCAGCGACTACTACGGCGTGAGCCAGGACCTGCCCGTCAGGTTCAACAACCCCTGGTGGTTTCGCGGCTACGGGTAAGGAAGCAGGGGTGGTCAGGGGCCACTGCAGGGTACCACAGCTGGCTCGGGCAGTCCTGGATGAGAGAATCCCCCCTCCCCAAAGACCCCAAGTTCCTGGCTACGGAAGTCAAAAGGAGCCTGAGCTCAGCCTGAGCATTGCGGTCATGACCAGCAGTGAGCCACTCAAGCCCCCACACGCGGGGGGCGGGGGGAAAATAACTCATGCTGGTTCCAATTCCGAGGTCTTGTGACCCGGGGGTCTCCTCTCCTCCCATCCCGCAACTGTAAGGTGTCCGCAATGGCTGTGGGGACCTGCCAGGGCCCCGAAGCTCTAGGACATAACTGGAAACTGAATGGCTACAGGGGAGGTGCGGGGACCCTCTGCCCCCACCTTTTCCTGTGTCTGCATTCTCTGTGGAGACCACTGCCACCTAGAGACAACGTCCCAGGCCTATAGTGTGGAGCACAGCTATAGCCCGGAGCTGCCTACGCAGGTAGGGCCCTGTTCCCCGCCACGTTCCTTCACCTACCTGCACCAGGAGCGGAGGGACCTCCTGGGAGGCAGGGTCTGAGGCTGAGCTGTGGCTCCCACAGGGTAACTAACCTACCCAACCAGGAACAGTGGCACCAAGGTCTACCAGGGGTGACTGGCACGTGCTGGCTGAGTGCTCTGTAGGAGTTGGAAGGAGCAGGGACTGTGGCCAGCAGAGGAGGTCAGGGAGGCAGGCCTGTCAGGGCTTCAGCCCCGGGTGTGATGGGGCCAGTGTTCATGCCGTGTCACTGGCCTGGGCACACTGCTCTCCTTGGGGGCATCGCCCACGAAGCTCCATCAGGGAAATCCTGTAGGGCTGTGGCTTGGGCAGACTTCGAATGAGCAAGGGAAACCGTCTCTCCTCTGCAGGACCAAGGAGGTGGTCTCCCTGTACAGGACCAGTAACCAGACTTACGGGAGCAGAGCCCCCACTGTGCACGAGATGCCGGTAGGTGGGAAGCAAGTGGCATTTGGGGATGTGTCTATAAGAGGACAAACCCTGGAAAAGGCAGCACACCGTGAGGGTGAGGGGCCAGGGCCAGCACTGCAGAGGGCAGAGCACCGCAAGCCCTGATGGAACTGGGCAGAGCAGAAAGAGGCGAGTGGGTGCAGTCGCGGGAAAATGCTCTCAAGAGCGGGAGGAGCGCTGCCTCGTGGCCCTCGTCCCCACCTATACAGCCACGCCTGCAGCCGTCGCAGGTGACCACGGGGACACACAGCCATTTCTCCTAGGCAGTCAGTTCCGAAGCAGGTAACTGAAGAGCCCCTTCCTCTCTGCTCTTAAACTTTGTGTGAAGCCCTCACTGTGACCAAGAGGCAGCGCTGGCCAAGAGCCCGGCGGCAGGAACTGCGTGCGCGGGCAGGCACAGGAGCTGGGCCTCTGGGCTGAGCCCACACCCCACAGCCACTACCAGACGGGCCTGTGTAGCCCCCTGCGTCCCCAGGTCACTGGGCCGCCATTTAGGGGTGCGAATGTCACCGGGGCACCCATGCCTGCCATGTTAGAAGGCCTGGCAGTTGCTTCTTCAGCGTGTTGTGCGACTACTAGAGCTCTTGTGAGAAATTCATCTGCCAAAAACGTTTCTGGGACACTCTGGAGCCGCTCTCCCAGAATCAAGGGCTCTTGACTCTCCCCGAGGGCTCAGGGTCCAGATGTGTCGCCGCCTGAAGCGATGGCCGCTTGGAGCAGCAAAGCCGCGGGAATAAGTTCAGAGGCAGGCTGGAAACAAACAGGATCTTTATGCTGTCCGTTTCTCTCTCTGGCTCTAACAACTCTAACACGCACCACACACCAGCAAACAACCAACAACCAAAATGGCCCCGACCCGCTCCGCGCTCGGCCCAAGTCTCTCGAGATCCCGGGCCAAGTCTCATGAGACTACGGAAGGTGGCAATGCCCAAACATCTCCATGGCCCGTAGTCAACCGCAATCATAGCCATCTCCCCAAACAGGGCTCCTGCACAGATGTCTCAGCTTTCAAAAAGTGTTGTTGAAAAAAACACGCTCCTCTTGTAAATTGTGTGAGTTCTGCCACCAGGCCATGGGTCACGAGGCACCAGGGGATCTCAGAGACGAGTTTTGTTTTTTTGTGGTGCTGGGGATCGAACCCGGGGCCTTGGGCACGTGAGACAAGCACTCTGCCAGCTGAGCCACATCCCCAGCCCCCAGAGGCGAGTTCCGAGGCGGCGTCCCCGCTGCTTCGCCACCTGCTCCGTCTAGCGCTGCTCTTCACCTTCTTGCCCAGTGTGGATGCTGGGCTCCATGGACAGGTGGTGTTCACCTTCCCTGTGGGGGCAGAAACGAGTGTGCGTTCCGCCTTTCCAAACTGCAGGGAAGGGATTCATTCTGCCAGTAATGGTGGATACGTTTGTCACAGGGAGGGGGAGCCCCGAGGTAGTGCACTGTGGACTTTGGTTCGTAACAAAGCACCAATACTGGCTCGTTTGTACCAGATGTGCCCCAGTGAGGCGAGAGGGTCACAGGGCGTGCTAGCTGGCTTGGCTTGGCTGTGACCAACATGTCCTACAAGTCCAACTTAGAGGAGCAAAAGTTGATTTGGGCTCCTGGTTTCAGAGGTTCAGTCCATGGGTGGCCGGCTCCATAGCTCTGGGCCAGAGGTGAGATAGAAAATCATGGCGGAAGGTTGTGCCGGAGGGAAGCTGGTCAGCTCGCGGCAGCCGGAAGAGGAGAGGAGCCAGGGAGGAAACACAGTTCCTCAGGGCACACCCCAGTGACCTATTCCTGGCCCCACACCCCGCTTGCCCACAGTTTCCACCTAGCAGTCCACTCACAGTATGGATCTGGGGAACGGAGCAATCCGTCAGGTTACAGCTCTCCAACCCCAGCCGTTCGTTCACCTCTGAACATTCCTGCATGGTCTAACGGGAGCTTTGGGGGACACCTTGTGTCCAACCCACAACACGGGGAACTGTGTGCGTGTACTGGTGAGAGGCAATTTGGCAACTCTGCACTTTCTGCTCAATTTTCTTTAGATCTAAATCTTCTCTTTTAAAGTTTTTAAAAAGTGCACAGAAGCTTCTTGCACTTACTTCCTGCCAAGGAGTCAAGACATTGATTTTGACACAGGGACAGTTAAGGATGGGTCACCTATCTAGGGCATGACACCGAGTGGAGGAGTCTGAGGGCCACCTGATGATGCCGTCCTGCTGGGGCCGTTCCTGCCTCTGGGCACCTCCTGCATGCTGGCCTGCCCACATCCCTGGGCAAGAGCCTGGGGCACCTTGGCTTTGGTGGGGCAGCCCCTTCCCCCTGGTGGGCTGGGGGGTGTTGGACAACTTTAAAGCTCTGCAGATGGTTTTAATTCAGTTAAGACTGGAACCACTGCTGCCGTTTGTGTGACTGCCCCAGAATCCCCATGCTAGAGGACTGGTCCCAGGGCACTGTTGGAGAGGGCAGGACCTTTGGGAGGTGGGGCTACAGGAGAGCTTCAGATCACTGCGGTGTGCCTTGGAAAAGGAGGGTGCCACCCTGCTGACCCTCTTGCTCCTGCTTCCTGGCTCCTGATGTGAGCAGTCTGTTCCGCCCATGCTCCCCACCGTTAACATCCTGCACCCCACCAGAGGCCCAGAGCAACGGGGTCTGCCTCATCACGGACTGGAAGTCCAGAAATGTGAGCTGAAATAGTCCTTTTCCTTATAAGTTAATTATCTCAGGTATTTTGTTAGTACATCACAAAACTGACCAAGCCACCTACTGACACAGGTATCATTTTATTCCACGGAACACCGAAGTTCAGAGAGGTCCAGTAGCTTGCGCAGCACGGCACAGCTGGGCAAAGCCGACCCGAGAGTCACGCCGAGCTTTTTAAGGCACACACAGGTGTGGAAATCCCTCAGTGACGTGGCCCGCATCCTCCTCTTCCTTCTATGTGAGAGTGAGAGAAACCACAGTTAGCCAGTGCCCCTAGACAGCGGGCACAGATCGGGGTGCCCAGGGCCCAGCCTGGCCTCTCGCCTTCTGAGGGATGGAGACGGCATTTTCTCTCAACTTCTTCTTCTTCCAGAATCGCCTGCGGGCTCTGGAGGACCACTGGGGGCACCGATCCTCACGCCCTCTTCTCTCTTCCAGAAGGTGTTTTATCCGTGCTCGACCAAGTTCTCCAGACACGTTTTAGCTGGCGGGAAGTTCCAGGACAGCGCTTTCAACATCTGCCTGGAGAAGAGCCTGGTGACGGGCCCCGACAACTACATCACCCACTGCGACCGGCTCAACTTCCACCCCAGCTACAACGTCAGCAGGCCGTCCATCTGCGACTGAGGGGCCAGCGCCCTGCCCGAGTCCCCGGATCCAGCCGCCTCTGGGGCATCGTGGCCCCTGATCTTTGACGGTTTGCCCAGCTGCGAAGGTGCAGATTTCACTGCTTTCTCTGAAAATATTTTTCCTTTCTGGAATAGAAAAATGTGCAATAGGCTGTGGTGCTGTTTTTTTTTTTTTTCTTTTCTTTTTTTTCTATTTTACGTTTAAATACACAGAAAAGTCGCTAATGGCGTGGCTTCCCACAAAAACCGCGGCCACGCCGAGTTTCCGACTCCTCTGACGGCTGTAATGGAGGTGCAGGGCTGTGGGTGTCTGGGGACCCTGATCTTGTCTTGAGAGCTGGGCAGGCTTGGGCAGTCCACAGGTGTCTTCTGTGGGGGAGGAACTGTTAGTGCCCCCACTGAGACCTGCCCACACTGCTCGGCCCCTGGGGAGTGTGGGCTGGCCCCCTGGGTGTGGCGTAGACGGGGACCAGGGCTCAAGAAGAGCAGCACCTCTTTAGCAGAGCTCAAGAGGGTATCACTGTCTGATCTGCTCAAGGTAAACCTCTGTAGCCATAAATCAGGGACAGGCAGTGGGCAGAGGTGGACGGGGTGGGCCACCCTCAGTCTCTGCGGATGACGGGGGTTCTCGGTATTCATTTGAAAATTTCAATAAAAAGTGAAGGCAGTCAGGGGATAACCAGTATTTTCCTTAGGTGGGGGGGGGGGAATAACTACATTAATTTTTATATCTCTGTAGTCCCAAATCAGTGTTTACCATGGGCTACAAGGTCAGCTATAAGAAAAACATTTTTTTTCTTTCTGTAACAGGGTAGCTCTTTCACACATTGTTTTACTTCCTTCACAAGAGTAAGTCCTGCTCATTATAGGGAATTTGGAAAATACTGAATCTAAAAAGAAGAAATTGTTACATGCCACCCATAATAGCTTCTTCACAGAACTTTTTGCCCACAGGGATTCCACTCCTTTATGAGTTAGGGAAGAAATTAAACCTTACGGCTGGCTGTTTCTTCAGAATGAACTTATCATTATTACAACACAAAAGGGAGCATTTGGCAGCATTCTGAACGTCCGGTTTGGAATGGAAGTGGTTTCCAGAGAAAATCAATGTGGCTAATGGAGAAGACTGACAGCTGTGCCTGAAGCCAGGGTCTGAGCTGGAAAACCCACAGTTCAGTGCCAAACTGAAAGTAGGTTTGACAGTCCTTAAAAATGCCCAAATGCCAAGAACCCTTCCTTCTGCCTTTGGCCTCCACTTGAGTAAAAAGGCGGAGAATGCTTGGCCTCCCCAGCCCGGTTGCTAAACTCGCTGGCAAGGACGGAGCGCGGCCTCCGGTGGTTCCGGGGAGCAGGCTGGCAGGTCCAGGTGGGGTGCACTTTGGGAGCACTGGCCTGCTGCAGCTGTCCAGGAAGGCAGGCAGCCGGGGAGACCACTGCACTCGCCCGAACCCCGATCCCAGGCTGAGGCGGCGTAGGGGCCTGGGCCGGGACTGCCAGTCTGCAAGTGATGTGTGGCAGCCCAGGCCTGAGCTCCCCCGCAAGCCCCACGGATCCGGCTCTGGCATCACAGCTGGGCACGGAGATGCTCCCCTGGCTGTGCCCACGGAGTGTGGCTTCTTCAGCAGCTGCTGGGTGAAGACAAAGTTGGACTCCACACGTTATTCCAAACAGTTGTCTGAAAAGACTAAAGCCCCAGATAATTCGAATCTGACACACACATTTTGTCTTAGTCTGTTTTCTGTTGCTTTAACAAAATGCCCGGTGCTGGGAGAGTCATAAAGGACGGAGGCTTATCTGGCTCACAGTCCTGGAGGCCTATGCCCAGTGTGTGGCAGCAGAATCACTGCCACCTGACCCTGAAGGGGCTGAGTGTTGCTGAAGGCAGCGAGGAGGAGGGTAGAGGCAACTTCCACCATCTGAAGAACAAGGCTGGCGGGAGCCCCGTGCCCCTGCCAAGACCAGAGGCACCCCGCCCAGCTCAGCACTGCACCTCCACCGTCAGGGCCATCTGTCAGCGTGTAGACAAGCCACTCCCCTGTTGACCACAAGGCCTGACCCCAGAGGCACCAGAAACGCTGCACCTGCAAATGCAAACCGAGTGGCCCCTGAGGACACGGCTCTGGAGCGTGCTCCCCAGCACGGGGGTGGCTTGCTGGGCCGTGCCCCAGCGTGCCTGGCCCGTCAACAGGAAATGCCACACCTGCTCGCGCCTGCACCTGTCTACTCCCGTACACGCATGTGCTGCACACACACGTGCCCGTGTCTACCTCTGTGTACACGTGGGACATGCCCACTGCAGCCGATGGCCGTGTTTTAGAGCTGCTGTCCCCCCAGGGTGGCACTGCGCGGGCAGCATTAGTGCAGAGGACCGAAACGCCAGTGCAAGTGGCCGGGTTCCCGGGTGAGGGGCAGCCTGGAGAGGTGGCCTCGCCCAGGCAGGGGACGGCAGCAGAGAGGGAGGAGCTCAGGGCTCAATGCAGGGCCCCTCAGGGTCCTCACGCCAGCGCACAGCACAGGCCAGACTCTGCTCTCAGCCTCTAGGGAGGACAAACCACATAACCACAGAAGGTGATTTGTTGGTGATGCTTGATTTATTCATTAAAAAAAAATTCTTATGTACAAAACAAGCTGATTTTTGTTTCCAAGAGTTAAAAGCACTCTTCAAAAAAATTAAATAAAAGTCAGGACATGGATTACGTGGAGCTGTTTTTCTTGTAAGCACTTAAGTGAACACATACGCCACAGGCAGCCATCAACGCACATGGGGACGCCCAGGACCGCAGCTCGGCCCAGCAGACGCTCACCGCGGGCGGGGGTCTGACTCGGGCGCACAAGTGGGTTCCTATTTAGACTCAGGGGTGCAGGAGGTGGAGGGGACGCACATCCACATTAGAATACCAACAATGTCACCCGGCCAACAGTAGACTGCCTCACGGCTGAACCCGAGTCCCAGAACTTGGGGCGACGGAGGGCATCAGTGGCCAAACACAGCCTATCCCACAGGGGCCAGGGGTACTTTGGTGCCACAGGGAAGAAGGTGAGGAACCAAGACAGCATCACTTGGCCTTGACCCAGGGGGCCAGAGGCCATGGCCTACGACAGTGCCCTTCTGCCCCAGGAGGTGGCCTGTAGGCCACTGACAGCACTGGCTCTGCCGCCGGTCAGACCCGACTGGGCTGCAGCTGCTGGACGCCAGGTATGCAGGTGGGCAAGGCTGTCCCCAGCACTGAGCTCTGGCCAAGGTGTCTGGGGACCAAACCACCTAATTGCTGTGCTTATCCTTGTGTGCACAAGTCAAGAGGACGACAGTTGAAACGCACATGCGGTGTGAGCTCTTAGAACCACGGTCAGAGAGAACAGCAGCTCTCCTGCGAAAAGAGGCCGACTTAGATCTCAGGACCACCCAGCGACCGCAGGAGGCAGGACACCAGAGGACCGGGCTGCGGAGTGCGCCGCCGTCTCAGTGGGGTCTCACGAGGCAGAGACTGGCTGGCCAGTTCGCTTGCTGGCCACTGTGCTTTGAAACGTGTTGCTAATCCAAGGCTGTGACCGCAGTCTTCAGAGGAGCTGCTCTGGCTGCTAGGGACCACTGCTGTCCTTTATTAAAAGCACTGTTCCGGGAGACTCCAACAGACACTCGGGCACGTTAGTGCTTCCCAGAGGGCGGCCACTGCCTCCCTAGGCTTGAGCATCTGAACCAGTAACTGGCCAGAGTCCCGGCCAGGGTGACCCTCACGGTAAGGTAAGAACCAAAATGCGGGCTCATCCATGGCTCCCGTGTGGCCCACAGACAGCTGCAGCTAGGACACCCTTCAAAATCAAGACATTTTCCAAAAATATTTTTTACAGCACTTTAAATAACTTACAAAAAGCTACAAAAATCATATTTACCAGGACACATCTGTTAAATAAAAACATCATGTCAGTGTACATATGCACAGGACTGTGTCCACCCTCCTTGGCCCGAGTGTCACCGTGCACACGGGGTGCACGGAGCACCCGCGGCTCCCCACAGGGGACGGGCCAGGCCGCGCGTCACAGCTTGAGGGCTCTGCCCTTCCCCACCGAGCCGCTGTCCTCCATGGAGCTGTCGCTGCACTCACTGGCGTCGCTGCCCAGCATCTCCTGGTCCTGGCCGTCCCTGTCCACCACCCTGTGGCGGTACCCCAGGTCCAGGAGGTCTTCCTCTGAGCCCAGGGTCCTCTTGTCCTGCACACCGAGCCCCGCCTGGGCTTTCCTGCTTGGCCAGTGTCCACCGTCCTTCTTCACGAGCAAGTGCGGGCTTCCAAACACGGGGCTGTGACCGGCCTGGGCCTCTCTGAAGGCCGAGAAGGACGGGCCCTGCAGAGGCAGCCCCAGGTGGGGACTGAAGAGGCCGGCCTGCTGGCCTCCCCAGGAGACGCTCTTCCCGAAGTGGCACAGCTGGGTGGAGAGCAGGGGGGAGAAGCCCGGAAAGGACAGGTTCCTCCTGGGGTCCAGGGCGAGGCTGTGCGGGACCCTGGCCTGCCCCTGGGTCCCCTTCTCTTTCTCACCCCCGAGGCCCCCTGTCCACGCTGAACCTCGACCTTCTGAATTCAGCGTCCATGGACTGGGCAGTCTGCTGTGGTGGGCAAGGTCACTCCAGGGGAGGGCAAGTTCGGCCTGGGGTCCTGGGCTGGGGGTCAGCAAGCTCCGGCTCCCGTAGGTGGCGTGAAAAGTTCCCCCGGAGCCTCCGGCCTCGGCTCCTGCTTTGGCACAGCCGGGCAGCTGACCAAAAGCACTCTCCGTGGAAGCAGGCTCGGCACGGGGCGGGCTCTGGTCTCTGTGGACGTGGACATTTCTCCTACTCGCTGGACACCCTCTGGCAGAGGGGTTCCCGCTGCCGCTCCTGGGCAGCGCGGGCTCACACCTGCCGGCAGCAGCGGGGAGGGGCGGGGCGTGCTCCACGCGGGCTGCGCCCTTCCCGCCCGGGATGAAGAGGCTGGCTGCACACGGTCCCCCAGCCTTCTCTGGGCCCCGCAATCCTTCAGCCAGTGGAGGGCCGCCCCTGGCCCTCTGGCTCCGTGTGCACACGCCAGGCTGCAGGGCGGGGGCCAGCTCCTCCCCGCGCAGCTCCTCTGGCCGGGCGGGGCCCCCTGCTTGCACTGCCCGGGCTGCTCACGGACTCCTTCGCCTTTTCTGCTAGAAACTTCCTGATCTCCAGTTCGATGCTGTCGTCGCTGTCCACGGAGCTGTCCTCAGACAGGGAGCTGGGGGCGGAGCAGGTGTGGTCACGGGCTCCTGCTTCCTTGGAGAACGGGGCCCCTTGGGGCGCGCTCCCCCTCGACCGCAGAGCCGGCGCTGCACCCTTGTCCCCCGGCTTCCCTCCCTCTGCCGCACTAGTGACGGCACCTGGCGGGCGCCTCCTCGGGCACGCCCCGCCGTCCCTTCTGGACGTGGACAGGCAGCTCCTCAGCACCCGTGGGCCTCTGTCCTTCCAGGCTCGCGGGAGGCCTCCCAGCTTGTGCACCAACTGCGTCTCGGGGGTGCTGAACCTGACCTTCTTCCTGCAGGCTGCCCGGGGGTCCCTGCACCTCTTCTTGAGCTTCCGCTTGGATCTCAGCAGGTCCTTGATGGCCGTGTCGAGGTCCTCGTCGCTGTCCAGCGAGCTGCTCTTGTCCTCGGAGCTGTCTCTCTCCCCAACACTCCTCCCTTCTTCTGCCTTCCCCTGCACCCCGAGGCCTTGCGACACGCAAACGTCACTGAGCACCAACGGTCTGGAGGAGACAGGCTGGCTCCTGGCCTGGCAGTCCCTTCCCGAGACCTCGCCGGCTTTCCCCTGGCTGGGTGGGTGCTGCCCGCTGCGGCCAGGCTGAGCGTGCCCGGGGCTGCAGCCACCCTCCGGGGCGCTCTCTCTCGCCTCCCTTGTCTTCTTGGGCGTGGCCAACCTCACGGCACTGGTTCCCCCTCTGCGTTTCCTTTTGCAGCTCAGTGGCAGGTCTGGGGTTTTGGAGCGAGGGGCCTTGGGGACACCGGGCTGGCTGCTGGGGCCTGGTGGGGAGAGTGGGCCTGGGGAGGGCTGTGGGCCGCTCTCAGCTCTGGCCAGCAGGCTGCCCGACTGTGCCTTCAGAGCCAGAAACGTCCGGATCTCCTGCTCTATGCTGTCGTCACTGTCCACGGAGCTGCTGTCCCCATCAGAGCGGGAAGGCACGCTGGGGGAGCAGAAGAGGGGGCTCGCGGACGCAGGCCCGCTGCTGCCCTCCACGGGCGCCGGCAGGATGGCCTTGGAGATGTCCAGGATGGCTTCAGCGCACACATCAGCTCGGCCGAGGTGTCCGCCCGGCACGAGACCGCCTCGGCAGGCTCACTCCTGGTGGCGGTGCTGGCTGCGGGTGCAGCAGCTCTGGCATCCTTTGGTGGCTTGGAGAAGTGGTCAGCGTCCAGGCCCGCCGGGCAGGGGTCTGCAGCCCTGGGGACGGCTGGCTTCCTCCTGCCCGGTGTCCTCCTGGGGGTGGCGGGGAAGGCACTTTTCAGCGAGCTGCCCAGGCTGCCGGCCGGAGCGTCCGGCCCCTTCTCCTCGCTGAGCTGGGCTCGTGGTGGCGGGTCCCCGCCGGCCTCCTTCCTGGTCTTCTCCAGCTGATACAGCTGGATGGCCTCCTCGATGCCGTCGTCGCTGCTGGAGTCGGAGGCCTCGCGCTGGGGGGCCACGCTCCTGCCGCGGCCGCCCCTCCTTCCAGCTCCGCAGTTCCTCTTGCCCCCGCCCCTGCTCTGTGCTGCCTGGGGCTTGGGGACGGCGGGCCTCGTGCTGCCCAGGTTCTCGGGCTCGGTGGTGACCTTGGGCCTGAGGCTGCCGGGCGCCGTGCTCCCCTTGGCTGCCCTGGGCGGTCTGCGGAAGACGAACTCCTTGCAGGCTCCCATCAGGCTGTGGCGGGGCGGCGCCCTGACGGGGGGCTCCTGGCTGGGCTTCAGTGTCGCCCGGGCTGCGTTTTCGGTGGGGTCTGTTTTCCTGCCCGCAGACCCCTCGCACTTCTGGTTTCCGTGTTGCCTTTTCTCGCTCAGAAACTGTTCTATTTCCGCCTGGATGCTCTGCTCGAAGGAGTCCTCGCTGCTCACGCTGACGGGGGAGGCCGAGCCCTGGTCCCCACGGGCCTCCACGGGGCTGCTGGGAACGCCGCCTGACGCCGGAGCAAGTGTGGGGGGACCCAGGGCGTGCGGGGAGCCACTGCACGGAGGCTCTGGTCTGCACCTGCTGCCCCCGCCCGCAGCCCCGCCTGGCTGGGCCCCACTGGGCACGGGCTGTGCAGCCCCGCTCTTGGCCTTCAGGTACTCCTGGATGGCCTCCTCGATGTCCCTGTCCACGGAGTCGTCACTGTCGGACTCCAGCTCCAGGGGGCCAAGGTTGGCAGCGTCCTCCTCAGCCGGCGGGTGGCGATGGGCAGCAAGGCCACAGGCGGCAAAGGCCGGCGGCTCGCTGCGCAGGGCAGGGTTGGCAGCCAGCCTGGCCTCCCGGCACCTCTCTGCCCGCTGGCTTCTCTGCGTGGCACGCTCATCGTGCATGCCCAGGGCAGCCTCCCCGCGCTGCAGTGTGCTGATGACCATCTGCACCCTGGCACTCACCGAAGCTCTGGCGACAGCCTCTTCTGACTCTGAGAAGCACCGGGGAAACCTAAAGGTCCCCGGCGGGCCAAAGGCCTCCCATTTGGACTGGAGAGCGACCACAGGAGGGGCGTTCATGAGGAACATCCTAGCAGACGGCAGGGCACAGGGAGGCGGCGCCGCGTCCTGCCCCGGTCACATCCTGGGACAGAGAGAGCACAAGGCACAATGTCCAGGGACCAGCCACACCAGCTGCCCGGTCCACTGTAAAAGGAGGCACTTTTCCACCTGGGCCAGGCCTGCTGGGAAGACCCAGAAAGAAACCCCTGCAGGCCCGGCGCTGCGCCTGCACGCACGGCCTCCTCCCGGCCCTCCACCTGGGGCCTGCATCCGCTCAGCAAGAGGAGCACGGAGGTTTGACTTACCTCAAAAGATTGTCAGGAGGTGCTGGGGTGTGACCAAGTCCCCACGTCCCAGTAAGTTAAGAGAATGACTATGACAAACCCCAGGGAGGGTGACTTCGTGGGAAGAGTCATGCTTGGCAGGACCACCTCACTCCTGAAACAGAAAGGTGTGTGCCGTGAGCAGCTCAGAGACGCGCCCCCCCCAGGCGTCTTCCAGTCTCTACTAAGCCTGTGGGAGAAGACGTCCAGTGTGCGCCTGCCACAAGGCCTCGAGGAACCCAGTCATGATTTCAGCCAAGTAGCAGGCTAGTCTCCCCAAACACCATCTCGCCCTATCCACCCCCTGCAGCCACTCCCAGGTCTGGGGATCTCAGCTGGGCTGGTCCAGGGAACACTCTGAAGACGGGCTCACAGCCGGCCTATCACAAAAGGTCCAGGGACTGCCATTGCAGAGCGTGACATAGCCTGGGTGGCCAACGGTGGTGTGACTGATAATTCTGACCTCTTCTCCAAACTGGCGTGCAGCGAGGTTCAGATGCATGGGGGGCCACCAGCTTGTGGATGCAGACGCTGGGCTCCCTCAGGAGGGTGCCAGGAAGCTGTCACCACCCCGGGCCTCAGGAGCGGGGTGGGCTGGCCTGCACCTTCCCTCTGCTCCCTCTGGTACCAGCTCTGTTTACCTGGGAACGTCCTTCCTGGACAAGCACGTGATCTGGTTGTTTACACACCACACACCTTTCTCCTGCTGATAAGCAGAGGTGACTTAAACCATCTCCACCTGAGAGCGTATTAACCCCTTGCTTAGAAACCCTGCCCTTTCTACAAGCGGGGGCCATCTTCTACCACCCTGCCCCACGCGGGCCAGAGTTGGCGGCCCCCGCCGGAATAAAGGCTTCTTGGGCTGTTACGTCGAGTGGCTCGTGAGACTTCTTTTCCTGTGTGTTGGGGGGCCAGCCACCTCCCAGCAAAGGAGCACAAAGGGGGAACTGGCAATCAGAGGCATGCCAAATTCAGAACTGACTCACTTGCTAGTACCAATCTGTGCTCAAAAAGTGAAGCTAAAACAGAAGAATTTATTGCGATTACTTGAAATTCTCTTCAAGTCCAGGCTCCCATTCAAAGGTTCAAGGCTGTCTTCATCAGTCCGCGCGCAGGGAGGTGCCCTCTGTCAGCTGCTTGAACACACGTTCCACTACCAGAATCAAGAGAACCGGAGACAGCTGACTCAGAGACTGCAGCTACAGTTCGTAGATACTTTTCTGGAAAGACTCATCGTTAACTTAAGGGCTCAGAATTAGATTCTGGAAGAACTTACCTTGAGACTAAGTGTATTAGACACAGCTAATTTATAACTCTCCCAGGTCTGCCGCTGAGCGATGGTGGGTGCTTGAGCTAGCTGGCCCCTCTCCAGTTCTGGTATCCACTACAGCCCTACTTCCCCCAAAATGTGGCCTTCTAGAGAGGGGCCTGGCAGTGGTAGGGGACAAAAGGCAGGGCTGGGCTCTTTCACTGGCTAGGGGGCCTGTGCCCACCCTGCCCTGGACATTATTCAAACTGCCAGGACAAAGGCACAGAAATGACAAAACATTTGCATGAGCCCTGGGCTGTGAAGAATCTAAACCAAAAACATTAACTCCTTAAACAGCAATATTGCCTTAACAGAGGGGCCCAGGGGGTGTGGGACCCAGAGTTGCTCCGATTTCCACTCCAGATGCAGACCTGGGGGCAGGGAGTCACCCATCGGTACCAACCAGGACAGGGACAGAGCCTGGTCGCCCAGGGGAAAGTTTTCTGAGTTCTCCAATTACTTAGTCCTACAAGGTTAAAAAGCCAAGAGAGCCTCCAGAGACAACCTGGATTTAAAACAATCAGCCAGGAGAGGGGTCACTCTCAAGAACCCGGGGCAAGGTGAGGAGGAGCGTGGCTTGGTCCAACTGCTGCCATGCACCCAAGGGCCCCGGAAACTGGTCTCCAGGTGACTGTAGGGACACCAGCATCAGCAGGCCAAAGCCACCTGGTGTCAGATTTAAGAACCAGTGGAGGGCACGTGGACATCCTCTTGGCCTAGACACCCACACCCTGGAGAGAACAAAGCCACACAAGCCCTGGCCACCTAACTCTGTCCTCTCCCTTCCACAAATGCCCCAACCGGGTTCAGCTCGAGTTCTTACCTCCCAGGCGGGGCTCTCCCCAGGGTCGGGGAAGCCAGGGTCTGCACGCCAGAGGAGGAGCCAGTCTGGGAGGGGGCCTCGGCAGGAGGGTCTTCTCCACCAACCTGAAAGGGGCGGGGCTGGATTCAGCTCGGGCCGCCGAAGCCGAGAGTGAGCCCGACCGCGCCCGGCGCCCCGCCCCCAGCAAAGCCGCAGAGACCCGGCGCCCGGCCCGGAGGCGAGGCAGCCCCAGCGGCTTCGGCCCCGCACCTTCAGCCCGCAGCGCCCGCTGCGCAGAGCGCGGGCCGGCGAGAGGCGCGTCCCGCTGCCCGGGAGCCGGAGCAGCAGCCTGGTGCTCAGCCAGGTGGGCGCGGAGCCCCTCCCGGAGCGCCAGGCCTCCCGCAGGTCGGCGCCCCGCGCGGCTGCGTGCCGGGCGGCCGGGAGCTCGGCCCCTCCCGGAAGCTCCGCCTGGCGCAGGGCGTGAACGCTGCCCCGAGGGCCGGGCAGGCCCCGCCGTCTCGCCCGAGCGCCGCGGGCCTCACCTGCGCCCGCTCACCTGGCCCGGCGGCGCTCGCCGGCTCTCGAGGGACGCGGGGCGCGCGCAGGGCCGGGCGGGCGCGGGGGCCGCGACCCCCGCCCGGACGGGGACCCGCCCCCGGCCCGCCGCCGCGCGCCAGCCCCAGCCCCGCCGCGGCCTGCTCGGCGCCGCCCCGCGCCTCACCTCGCCGGCCGCCGCCGCGCCTCGCGCCCCGGGAAGGCGGCGGGCCGGGACGCGCGCTCCGCCCTCGGCCCGGCGCCGGGAGGGGCCGCGGGGCGTCCGGCGGCCCGCGCCGCCCCGCGTGCCGCCGCCCCTCTCCCGGGCGCGCCGTGGGAAGCGCGGGAGGGGCGGGGGCCGGCGCGGGGGGCGGGGCGACCCCCAGCCGCCCCCTCCCCGCCACCTACCCGCGGCGGCGGCGGCGGCGGCCGCGCTCCGGAAGCCGTGCCCGGTGGCTGGGCATCATGGGAATGGCACGGCCGAGTTCCGGGGGAGGCGCGCGGCCCGGCCGGACCCCCGCCCGCGAGAGCGCGCCCACCTGCCGCCGCGCCGCGCCGGGGCCGCCCGCGCCCGCGCTGCCCCTGCCGGGGCTCGCCGCGTGGGCGCGCGCCGTGGGGTGGACTGCTGGCGGGCCCGAGGTGCCTGTCCCCGGTCCCCGCTCGAGTCAGACCTCCGCGCGGGGACCGGCCGTCGCGCCGTCCGCCGGGGCCTGGGCCTGGGCCTGGTGTGCGCCCTGCCCGAGTGCGAGTGCGCGCAGAGCGTGTTGGGGGACGGGCGCTGGGAAGTCCACCGCGGGCGAGGGGTGTGGCCGTGGGAAAGCTTGTGGAGGCCACTCTATTGTCGTAGTTAGTACTGTCCTAAGCTGCCACGTTGCTAGACGCTGCTTCGTGTCGAGTGGCCCGGGTGCCTGGCACCTGCCCAGGCCGGGCGTCCCTTTCCTCCGGCTGCCAGAGATGCCTTGATTCCCTTCGCACGTTTGCACGGAGCTGGGGGTCGAGCCTGGCCTTCCCGTGCTGGAAGCCTTCTGCTGGCACACCTCTCCGCGCCCCCCAAGCTGCCTGTGCTGCCCAGGCCGCCAGCTGTCCTTGGCTCCCGGCTGCAGAGCTTCTGCTCACGGCCAAGCACCCTAGCTTTCCTAGCCTCAGCCCACGCCCCTCGGCTAAGACTGGACAAGTCACCTCAGGGTGCAGTGCGGAAGCAGTGGAGGAAGTGTGCACTCCAGGTGAACGGCTCCACGTGCACGCCTGGGCCTGGCACTGGAGGGAACCCATGGGGCGTTGTCTTTAGGACCTGCTCTGGGCTGAGGTCCTGTCCTATGTGTCTCTGCTGTTCACTGGCCATGGGACTTGGAAATCGTGTGCTAGTTTCGTTTGTCTTATTGAATGGTCTGGAGATACCTGTCCAGGCTTGGGGGTACCACAAGTGCCTCTGATAATGGCAGGGAAGAGCCAGGTGTCCAGCCCTGGAGGGGCTGAGGCCGGGGTGTGTGGGGGGATGGTTCCTTTCCTGACCACGAAGCACAGAGATTGGATAGGGTCAACCCCGGAGAATGAGAAGGGGAGTTGGAGTTAAGTTTGGGGGTCAAGAAACCCATTAAAGTATTTTAATGCCTCAGTGAATTGTTTACAAGAAACAAGTTTTCCCCCTTCATTATAAATTAGTTCTCATTACCCAGACCTGGGAGAATAATTAATAAAGACAGCACCTCCAAGACATGCATGTTTCTAAGCAGTACTGGGGATTGAACCCTGGGACGCTTTGCCACTGAGCCACATCCCCAGCTCTTTTTATTTTTCATTTTGAGACTGGGTCTTAGGGCTTCTCTGATTTCCTGAGCGTGGCCTCAAACTTTCGATACTCTCGCCTCTGGGATCACAGCTGTGCGTCCTCTCACCCAGCACTAAGCAGTGTTTCAGCCAGTGCATGGTGAACAGCTTTGATGCCCGTGGACTAGCTGAGTATCTCCCTGAGAGCTTCCTAGAGGACAGCCTGCTGGGGCAGAGGCCATGGTGGCGTTTGCCAAAATGCCCTCCAGAAGCCCTGCCCTAACTCGCTGTCCAGCCTTGGCAATGCCGTGTTCCTAGCTTTGTGCCAGTTCTGAATGGTGCCGTGCCATTTCGTCTTTGGCAGTGTGACAGGTAAAACAAGGCTTTTTGTCACTTTAATTTTAATTCCTCTTAACTGCTAGAGACAGTGAACATCTTTTCATTTTATTATTTGGCCATTTGGAGAATTGCCTGTATGTGTTCAGCCCATTTTAACTCTTCCATTGGCCCACGTCCTTTTTTCTGTTGGTTCTGAGAGCCTTTGATACTCAGGGTTGCAGCCGCCTCTGCCACGGACCTGCGGACGCTGCATTGGTGGACTCAAGTGGTCATCTGTCTCCCGACTCTGGAGTGGGTATTTTTGTTTGCACACGCTTTCAACTTTTCTGTAGCTCAATCTGTCAGACTCTCTTGGACGGTGTCTGCTTTGGGTAAGACCTAGGGTGGCATCTGCTGGTTTGTGGCCAGATTGCAAAATAAGACGAGGGCCCCTGGGGGGCTGCACCCTGGAGCCTGTGGCCTGCAAGAAGCTGCTTCTCGGGGGAGAGGTGCTTTCTTCTCTCCTTCCTGAAACGTCTGATCTCCAGGTACTGGTTGGTGGTATTTTTTCTTTTAACTCTCGGGAGACCTCACCTCTGCACCTTGCGAGGTCTTCCTCAGAGGATGGGGGAGAGGCACGGTGGTGAGGTGTGGCTTTGATGCTGGGGACTCCCATTCCCCCTCTTGCCCAGCTCCTGACTGTGCCCAGCTCCTGACTGTGCCGCAGGTCTCCTGGGATCAGCCCGAGGCCCCCTCCCACTGCTGCTGCAGTTCTGCTACCAGGAAAGCAGGGCCCCCCAGCGTCTCCCCCTTGTCCAGAGCAGCTCTCGGGCTCCCCAGTAGTTGGGGTACAGAGACCAGTGCGAGGGCTGGTCATCCCCCAGGGAGGCCTCTGGGCAGGCTCGGTGGCCGGTGGGGCCAGTGCACCCTAGGGGGCCCTGCACAGCCCTCTGTAGAGGGAGCAGCGTCTGTTGGGGCTGTCCCACAGTCACTGTGCACGTGGAGGAGGGAGGCCTCTGGGGAGACGTGGTTGAGGGCCAGCTGGGCCCTGGTGAGAAGGGCCCCAGGTCTTGATTCAGCTCTGCTGCCTTTACGGAGGGGCGCTCAGGATTAAAGAACACCGCGGAGGAAGGCGCGCTTCCCACCTCACGCAGCAGGGAAAGGCCCGCCCCAGACCAGGGTAAGCTCCGCCCAGGTGCGCTTTAGAACAGCAAGGTAGGGGCCAGGTGCAGAGGCCGTGGCCGCAATCCTAGGACTCTGGAAGCTGAGGCTGAGGATGGCAAGTTCAAGGCCAGCCTCAGCGACTTAGCAAGACTGTCTCCAGATAAAAATAAAAAGGGCTGGGGATGTGGCTCAGTGGTAGGGCACCCCTGGGTTCAGTCCCCAGGAGGGTGGGGGAGCAAGGTGGGGGTGCCCCTGCCTGCTGGTGCCATGTTAGCATGTCAGGTGGGTCTGAGCACAGGTGGGGCCCGCACAGGTGGGGCCCGCACAGGTGGGGCCCGCACAGGTGGACCCCCACAGGTGGGACCCCAACAGGTGGGACCCTGCACAGGTGGGGCCCGCACAGGTGGGACCCTGCACAGGTGGGACCCCGCACAGGTGGGACCCCAACAGGTGGGACCCCGCACAGGTGGGGCCCCCACAGGTGGGACCCTGCACAGGTGGGACCCGCACAGGTGGGACCCCGCACAGGTGGGGCCCCGCACAGGTGGGACCCCGCACAGGTGGGGCCCAGCACAGGTGGGGCCCAGCACAGGTGGGACCCCGCACAGGTGGGACCCCAACAGGTGGGGCCCCGCACAGGTGGGACCCCGCACAGGTGGGGCCCAGCACAGGTGGGACCCCCACAGGTGGGACCCGCACAGGTGGGGCCCCGCACAGGTGGGACCCCGCACAGGTGGGACCCCCACAGGTGGGACCCCGCACAGGTGGGGCCCCGCACAGGTGGGGCCCGCACAGGTGGGACCCCGCACAGGTGGGGCCCGCACAGGTGGGACCCCGCACAGGTGGGGCCCCGCACAGGTGGGGCCCGCACAGGTGGGGCCCCCGCACAGGTGGGGCCCGCACAGGTGGGGCCCCGCACAGGTGGGACCCCGCACAGGTGGGACCCCCACAGGTGGGACCCCGCACAGGTGGGGCCCCGCACAGGTGGGGCCCGCACAGGTGGGACCCCGCACAGGTGGGACCCCGCACAGGTGGGGCCCCGCACAGGTGGGGCCCGCACAGGTGGGACCCCGCACAGGTGGGACCCCCACAGGTAGGGCCCCGCACAGGTGGGGCCCAGCACAGGTGGGACCCCCACAGGTGGGGCCCCGCACAGGTGGGGCCCGCACAGGTGGGACCCTGCACAGGTGGGGCCCCCACAGGTGGGGCCCGCACAGGTGGGACCCCGCACAGGTGGGGCCCAGCACAGGTGGGGCCCCGCACAGGTGGGACCCCCACAGGTGGGACCCCCACAGGTGGGGCCCCGCACAGGTGGGACCCCGCATAGGTGGGGCCCAGCACAGGTGGGACCCCCACAGGTGGGACCCCCACAGGTGGGGCCCCGCACAGGTGGGACCCCGCACAGGTGGGACCCCGCACAGGTGGGGCCCAGCACAGGTGGGACCCCGCACAGGTGGGGCCCAGCACAGGTGGGGCCCCAGCACAGGTGGGACCCCGCACAGGTGGGACCCCCAAGGTAGGTGGGACCCCGCACAGGTGGGACCCCCACAGGTGGGACCCCGCACAGGTGGGAACCCCCACAGGTGGGACCCGCACAGGTGGGGCCCTGCACAGGTGGGGCCCGCACAGGTGGGACCCTGCACAGGTGGGGTCCCCACAGGCGGGGCCCGCACAGGTGGGGCCCGCACAGGTGGGGCCCGCACAGGTGGGGCCCGCACAGGTGGGGCCCCCACAGGCGGGGCCCGCACGGGTGGGCGGGGAAGGCTGTGGAGGGCTTGGTGCAAGCATCCCTGGTTGGGACTAGCAGAGAGGGCAGCTGGGCTGTCCTGCTGAAGCCAGGGACGGCAGGCGTGGGCCTGGGGCAGTCCCTCCGGGAGTGTCAGCTCTTCTTACTGCTACCAGCGCACCTGGTAAGACAAGTTGGAGGAGGAGAAGTTTGTCCTCGCCTCCTGGCTGCGGAGGTCCTGGCCCACAGATGGCCAGCGCCTTTGCTCTGGGCTGCACGTCGCGGTGGAAGGGCCCAGCAGAGAGGAAGAGGGGCCACAGCAGATGCCCCTTCCCGGGCACACCCCCAGTACCCACCTTCTCTGGCCACGCCTCACCTGCTCACACTCAGCATTCACACTAGGAAGGGCTGAGGTGGTCACAGTCCCTCAGTCACCTCTGAACGTCCCTGCATGGACAGCAGCTCTGGGGACACCTCCAAACTGTAACGGTGCCCAGGTGAGGACGGCAGCTGGGCCCTCACACCCCTGCGCAGGAGTGTCCTGGTGGGGGCTCCCACAGCATCGCAGCTGTGTCCAGCGGCAGGCCGTGTTCCTGGCCACCGGGGACCGTCCAGCGCCTCCACCCGGAAGCCCTGGGCAGCCAGCTGCTGTGTGTCCACCGTGAGCCTTCCTGGCGCCCGCGTTCTTCTTTCGGACCGGCCTCTGGACTCCTCTGTGGAGGCCCGCCCGGAGCCAGCGGGCTCCCTATTTCAGGCAGAGTCTGTTCTCTTGTTAAATCTCAGACATTTTATTCAAACTCGGTTCATTGGAAGAGGCTGCAGAAAATGTGCCGGAATTCTAAGATCACGGGACTTAGATCTGAAAACCCAGAATAGAGTCTGAACGGCAGCATTAAAATGGCGGCAGATGTGAAGGAAGCCGGCGCGGGCACACCTTGGCGCGTGGAGTTCCCAGTTGTGGCGGATGAATGTGGCACAGGCTGAACATAAGAAAGCTCAGCACGTTCTTGTCAAGTCTCGGAAGTGTTCTCCAGACCCATGGAGCGCAGTCTATTTCAGGTACCCTGTGACGGAAAGAAGCAAGGAATTGGCTGCGTAGTGTCTGAATTTTTGGAAGGTAGTGTGGAACATTTTACTTCTTTTTTGTATAAAGTCTACTTCTGATATCCTGAAAGATGGGATGGTAACACATGTCCTCCAGGCTTGGTAAAGGCTTAGTTTTTTCTTTGTACGGCAGTTTGGGGCCATTGGAGTGAATTAGGGGTGTGTGGGGCAGGCCCCCTTTTCCACTGGACCAGCCCAGACTGAAAGGAGTTGATGGATGTCTTAGTTCATTTCCCATTGCTATAACAAAATACCTGAGACCAGGTAATTGATTAAAATAAAAAAAAGAGTAGTTTATTCAACTCTGGTTCTGCAGTCTGGGCGGCCGAGAGCATGGCTGGCTTCTTGCTGCATGCTGATATGGTGGAGGGTGTTACGTGGCAAGGCACAGTTTGTGCCAGCTTGGGTCTCCTCGTGAAGCCACCAGTGCTGTCGAGGGGGTCCCACCCTCATGACCCCATTAACCTGTTTACCCCCCAAAGCAGCATCGGAGGATTATATCCCAGCAAGGAACTTTTGGGGACACTCAAAACCACAGCACAAGGTGCCATTGGAGCGCCACACCCGGCCCTGGCCACCTGCTCCAGAGGGCTTGCCCTCCGCAGCACTTCCTGCCACACACTGCCCCGGCCCTGGCTCAGGAGAACCACCCGCCGCCCTGCCACCCTCAGGAGCTGGTGGGCGTGCAGGGAAGGGGACAGCTGCTTCCGCCTGGCCCCGCGGGCTGCGTTAGGGGCAGCGTGGGGACCTCCTGTGTGGCGCTGGCCCCAGGGTGGGTTCCCTTGGCCTCCCTCTCCAGGCGGAGGGCCTCTCCACCCACGGTGCTGTGTGAGGAGCGGACGCCTTCCCGAGGGAGCGCACGGTCAGCGCAGGCACGCCAGGGCCCGAGGCGCCTGGAGAGGTGGCCAGGTCTTGCTCTGGCGCTCACACCGGGGTGCTGAGGAGTCTGGCCCAGGAGTGAGCTCGCCCTCCAGACCAGGTGGTACTGTGTGGTCGAGCACACACGGCCAGCCTGCCCCGGAGCACAGGCGGAGGGTGGCCATGGTGTGTGGGCAGCCTGCGGGGCACGAGCGGAGAACCTCGGGGCAGAGGCTCAGTCTCCAGCCGCCACGGGACCTCCAGCCGTGTTCCTGACCCTCTGTCCCTGCTGGGGAGGCCGGGAGGGTCAGCCACTGCTGGAAAGAGAAGGGCCAACCTCGCTGGCAATTAGAGAAATGCAGATCAAAACCACTCTAGGATCCCACCCCACTCCAGTCAGAGTGGCAGCTGTCAAGAACACCAACAATGAGTGTTGGCGAGGATGTGGGGAAAAGGCACACTCACACTGCTGGTGGGACTGCAAAATGGTGCAGCCAATATGGAAAGCAGTATGGAGATTCCTTGGAAAATTGGGAATGGAGCCACCTTATGACCCAGCCATCCCACTCCTGGGTCTATTCCCAAAGGACTTAAAAAACAGCATACTATAGGGACACAGCCACATCAATGTTTATAGTGCTCAATTCACAATAGCTAGGTTGTGGAACCCACCTAGATGCCCTTCAGTAGATGAATAGATAAAGAAAATGTGGTATATACACACAATGGAGTATTACTCAGCAATAAAGAGAATAAAATCACGGCATTCACAGGTGAATGGATGAAGTTGGAGAATACAATGCTAAGTGAAATTAGCCAATCTCAAAAATCCAAATGCCGAATGTTTTCTCTAATATAAGGAGGCGGATTCACAGTGGGGTTGGGATGGAGAGCATAGGAGGATTAGAGGAACTCTAGAAAGGTTATGGGGAGGGAGCGGAAGGGAGGGGGCAAAGGGGTGCACAGGAAAAAAAAAAAAAGAAAAAAAAGATGGTAGAATGAGATGGCCATCATTACCCTAAGTGCATGTGCGAAGGTGCGAGAGGTGTGAATGTCCTTTGTATACAGCCAGAGAGATGTAAAAGTGTGCTCTGTGCATCATGAATTGTAATGCGTTCTAAGGTCACAACGATTTTGAATTAAAAACAAACCATGAAACAGAAATAAAAAAGGGAAGGGGCCAGCCAGCAGGTGGTAAGTCCCCAGGAACCAGAGAGGGGGACGCCGTGCTCCAGGCCACCAGAGGCTTCACACAGCAGCCAGTTGACGGTGGACAGAGGGGCCTTCGAGAACCCCCCAGTCCCCTCCCAGCGGGCGCCGGGGGTCTCTGCGGTGCCAGAGACAGCAGAGACGTCATGCTTTCTGTGTGGCCCAGCTTCCAGCGGCACGCAGGGAAGTGAGCTGACCACAGAGGGTGGAGGGAGGGTGGCAGGCCCCTGGGACGGCAAGCCACCTCCGCGTCGGCGGCCTCCCTCGCCTCCAAGGAGCTCTCCTGTTGCCCGCGAGCGCGGTGGGCCCCGGCCAGCCTTGCCGTGACCACCTCCACGCTTGGGCCTGCTCTGACGGCCACCCCTCACCCCTGAAGTCTCCAAGCAGAAACCAGATGTTTTAAAGGTGACAGCGAGAAAGTGAGTCCCGCGACGGACACCTGCTCCGAACCCCCAGACTGTGTCTAACTGAGCTGCCGGAGGCGAGCGGAGCTTCGTTTGGAAGCCTGTGCTCGGACCTGGGCAAGAAGGGCCACCTGTCGGGGCCTGCGGGTCTTCTCGACGCCCAGAGCTGGTCTGCACGTCTGGGCCTCGGGTCGGAGGAGGATGGGCGGGGAGGAGAGGATGTGTGGGTGCAGGAGGAGGAGCTCTCCCTGAACCTTCTCCTGGACAGCCCAGAGCTGCCTGGGAGCCGAGGGCTGGGGTCTCCCAGAGTGGACAGCCCAAGGGGGGCAGCCTTCTGCAGCCAAGCCAGGGGTGTGGCCGAGGCCAAGGGAGAACAGTGAACTCGGGAGGGAAGGAGCCACTGCCCAGTCTCCAACATCCCGAGTGTTTCTCCAGACCCCCTGAGAACCCAGGACCTTGGGACGGGAGGAGGAGTCGCCCTGGGGTGCAGAGGCCCCAACCTGGCCTTCCGCTGCAGGTTACGAGAGGAATCGCTGGAGGATGGGCAGCGAGCTGACCCCGGCGACAGAGGAAGCGCCCGTCCTTAGGGCTCAGGGGAGTCCAAGCTCTTGGGCTGTGGTCTCTAGGGGACCCGAGACCGGAGCTCTCTGGACCAGGAGATGACAGGGCATCATCCCAAATGCCCCGGCCCGAGCTCAGGACTCGTCCCATCTGGATAGCCATCGTGGAAACGTCCTACACGCACAGTGAGCACGTCCTTGCACGCGCCATCTGCGGGGCCAGCGCCTCCTGGTTTCCTTACCCACTGATTTGGACATTTCACTGGAGACTCGAGTGGCAGAGTGACATGGAGCCTGAGGCCTTGATCTGGGGCACAGGTGTAGACCGTGGGAGGCCCCGTTCTGGAGTGGACCGTCCACACTGGAGCCAGCGTAGACAGCGCACCCTCCCGTCTCACTGCGTGGAGACGGAAGCTGCCCGCTGGGACTCTAGCTTGGACCGAGGTCCCCTTCAGTGGAGAGACAGGCCGTGGACGCCCTCCCCTGGGCTCTTGGAGAGAGAAGGAAGTCACTGAGTGAGACTTGGAGGAGGTCCCCACGTGCCCAGGTGGGACAACCCGGGTGTCCTGCAGGAAGCCAGGCGTCCTTCAGTTCACTGCGAGGTTGGGAAGCAATGCCAGGAGCAGCCCCGGAGGCGGACGGTCAGCTCGCCGTCGTGGGGACGGGCGGGTGCGCCTTCAGCGTCTCCCTGGCCCTAGGAGAGCGTCTTGTCGTGGAGGCCATCCAGCTGGTACGTGAGCAGGAGCGGCAGCGCTCTGGACACGAGCAGGGGGTGGGTGCTTTCCTCGTCTGTCCACTCAGCTAGAAACGCACAGCCGCTGCCCCCAGCGCAGCTTGGCCGACCCAGCAGGCCTCCGCCTGGCAGGCCACCCCACCGCCAGTCCACCTGGCACCTTCTCCCTCCTGTCTGCCGGAGCGTCCACTGCTCTCCACTGCCCCTCCTTGATCCGGTCTGTCTTGCACAGTCGGGCCTCGCGGGGCGTGCTCTGGGCCAGGGCATGGGTGCCCAGGTGTTGGAGGACAGCTCGCGCCCTCTCTCCCCCCACCCAGAGTCACTGGTCACTCTCCCTCCGGCTGGTCATTTCAGCGTTCACCTCCCCCCTTGGGCTGGGGCCCCCAGGCAGACCTGAGGTGGGGCTGTGGGGCTGCCGCTTGTTGGGCAGGGACCCCCGAGGCCCCAGCCACAGCCCAGGCTGGTCCTGAAGGTCGCTCTTCAGACTCTTTCCCCTGGCTTGTGTGCGCTGCAGTTGCTGTTACGGTAGGCTGGGCGGACGGGCAGCAGGAACTGGGGAGAACGGGCTTTTCCTGGGGGGGACGGTGCTCAGTCTGGCCTGCACGGGCCCCACGGGCCAGGCCAGACCCCATGGAGACACTCACGTCCAATGCCACCTGGTCCACCCGACGCGGGAGACGGGCGGTGACCAATTGGCAGGGAGGCAGCCAGCCTGGGCCAGGTGGTGAGCAAGCCTCACCCGTCCCCTGCAAGGTCGCCCTGTTCCCGGCCTCAGGGAGAGCTGCCCGCCACGCCTGCGGGTGCCACGCCTCCGCCTGCTGCCTGGTGGCAGGTGCAGCTACCTTGCCCAAGAGGTGAGCCACCCGAGGGACGCTGGAGAGCGGGCTCCTGCAGCCCGGGAGGCGCAGGACACTCGCAAGCACTGGGGGGGGGGGGCTCAGATCCAGGGGGCTCAGCACTGGAGCCATCAGCGTGGACTCCAGGTCACCCAGAAGACGGCCGGTGACAGGGATATGGGCGGGTTCCTCTGGAGGGCCTTGTCTCCTAGTCAGCCCCTCCACCGTCCCAGCAAGGAGACCGTCCGCCCAGTCTGCTGCGCTCTGTTCTGAGGGGCTGGGGTCCGCCTGCTGGGAGTGGCAGCTTCCTGTTCGACGTGGCTCCAGGCGCCAGGGGCTTCCAGCTTTCCGCTTCCTGGCTGGGCCCCCCGCCGTCCTTGGGCTCCTCGCGTCCTCCGAGAGCCTCTCCTGAGCTCTTGTCGGGAATGACACTGCGCCTGGTGGTGTGCAGGGGCAGGGACACGGCCTCTGCTGCCGCCTGATGGGAGGCCAGGCTCTGTGTGGGCGCGAGTCTCAGGGTGTGGCCTTCTCAAGTGTCCCTGCAGGGGCGACACACTCCGTTGCTCCCCTGCTTCCTGCTGAGGGGACCCTCCCTCCCCAGCCTGGCCCTGGGCACTGTTGTGGTCTGATTCCGCCTCTCAGGGGGACAGGAAGGCTAGAGGGGCTGGACAGAGAGCCTTCCCCGCCCAGCGGGACCAGGCTCTGGAAGGACTTGTCCTGGGTGGGAGGCCTTGGCTGGAAGGTGTTGTGGGCAGTGGGCTCTGCAAAGTGCCAGGGAGGGGCGTGGGGCGGGAAGGGAGTCAGAGCAGGAGGGAGGGGCTCGGCTTTCAAAGGGCGTCTTGGTCAGCTTTTTTTGTCACTAAAGCGAAGCACCTGAGGCACCTGCTTACGGAGAAAAGAGGTTTATTTAGCTCATGTTTTGGAAGGTTGGACACCCAAGATCAGGCGGCCTTTACTGACCCACAGGCATGTCCCCCGACCTAAGGCCCCACCCCCTAAAGTTCCCTCAGTGCCCACCACCACATCAGGGTCCAGCTTTCAGTACCTGGACTCTTGGGGGACAGGCCACATCCAAACCATAGCAGAGGGTGACGTCAGAATGGGGACCAGGATGGCATTTGGGAACTAGCCTCTCGTGTTCGGGGGGCAGGCTTCCAGGCCAGGAGCAGCAGGTCAGAGGCCCTGGCCTGGCTCACCCGGGACTGAAACAGGAGGCCTTGGACTGGTTTACCAACAGGGGACTGTTGCTCACTCGGCTGGAGGCTGGAGGCTGGAGGCTGGAGGCTGGAGAGGTGAAGGTTAGGGAGCCACAGGTGGGTGGCCAGTGAGGGCGGCTCTGCTTGCAAGACTGAGCAGGCCCAGCTCTCCCATCCACTCGCCCCACCCTGGACACTCCTGTGCTAACAGGAGCTTTGGGGACACCTCACACCCTAGGTGTCCGTCCAAGGTGCATTAAAATAACAGCCTGGGACACCCTGAGGCCTGCCCACCGCTCGTGGGTGAGAGGTGGTGCCCCCACGAGGAGGGACACAGCGGCACTGAAAGGCCGCGGGTGACGGCCGTGCCTGGCCTGGGTGGACCTGAAGACCGCTGGGCTCGGGGAGGGAGCCGGACGCAGGAGCTGCACCGGGATCTGCTGTCCCGACGACCCGCAGCCCAGCTCCTAGTGGGCAGAGCTGGCCTGGTGGGCGGGAGCCGGGGCCAGTGGTCAGGCTGAACGCGGGGGCCGTGGAGACCTCATGGCCCTGGGCTCCACACGGTGCACTGTTTGCTGGCTGAAGCGCTTGGAGCAACGGAGCCGCGGGAAAAACTTCAGAAGCAAACTGGAGACAAACAGCTTTTTATTCTGATAACTTTTCTCTCTGGTTCTAACAACGACTAACTCACGCCAAACACACCACTAAAATGGCGCTGACCCGATCAGCAATTTCGGCCAAGTCACTCGAGATCCCGCAACAAGTCTCGTGAGACTACGGGAGGAGACAATGCCCAAATCTCCACGGCTCATAGTCAACTGCAATTCAAGCCAATCCCCAAACAGGGCTCCTGCAGTGCACGGGTCCCCAGAGCGGGACTCTGCTCACCACCGTGGCGAGGTTTTGACTCTCCACGCCTCACACCTTGGGGACTCTCACCCTGAGAAAGAGCCCCTCTGACTCTCACGGGGACCCCCGGCCACAGGGCACAGTGGAGCCCACTGTGGGCTCTGACTTGGGGCTCAGACGGCTGGAGCGTTGAGTGGACGTGGGTTGGCAGTGGGGTGTGCAGGAAGGGGAGTGGAGGGGCCTGGGTTGGCTTCAGCCCCAGGGCGGGCGGGGACCCCCAGTCCAGGAGGAAGCAGCTCTGTGCAGCCAGGACTGGGAGGCACCCCCACCCTGTGCCCCCACCCGACCACAGCAGGAGGTGGGAAGAGCATCCTGAGCCTGTGGCCCCGGGGCTTTCAGGGGGTCCTGGTACCTGGGTGGAGCACCCAAGCCCCCGCCCCCCAGGGCTGAGGCAGGAGCTGGGGCCAAACTTCTGGGGAGAGGCCTGGGTCCCCTTCCCCGGGCTCCTCTGGGACGTGAGAGGAAGAGTAGAGGACCAAGTGTGGCCTCTAGGGCGCTCTGCGGCCACACCCTCCACGCACCCGGCTCTGGCCAGCACAGTGGGGCCCAGCCCAGGCCGGCCGTCCAGCCCTCCCCGGGGCATCCGGGGCCCAGCCTCGGGGAGCCCCAGCCCGCAGAGGGTGGCAGAGGGCCTCGCCAGCAGCTGAGTGGGCATCGACCCGGGCTGCTGTGGCGGAGCAGGCAAGGGTGGTCCCTGGAGTGGATGGGAGCCCAGGGCGGGCGGGGGGTGCGGCTGGGCGAGGAGGCCCGCAGGACTGGCCCGCAGCCCTGGCGCGCAGGGGCCTCTGTAGGTGGCGGGGAGCGGAGCTCCTCACTGCAGCGTCACAGCACACACCTGACGTCCTGGGACAGCCGGGGACAAACTCCCTGGGCCTGGGCTTAGGGTGGAGACCTCGGGCCTGGGGCTTGGGCATGGAGGGCAGAAATCCCAGGGAAAGGGGCTGCACCGTCTGTGCCCAGTCGGCACCTCCCTGCACGGAGGACCAGGACCGACGCTGGGCCCGGAGCTCTGATCTCTCGCATCCGGGCTCCGGGGAGGAGCGGCCTCTCGCAGGCTGTCTCCGGGAATGGCCCTGGGCGTCAGGACGGTGGACAGAGCCCCCAGCCCCTGAGCCTGCCCTGCACCCACTCATCCACTGCCCCTCACTTCTTCTTAGGTGGTGGACACCTTCAAGGTGTGGCCCCCCAGCTCACGGTCCAGCACCTTTTTAATGAGGTGCATCTCAGGCGGGCACCGGTGCCTGGAGGGAAGTGAATCGGGGAGGAGAGCCCCGGCCCAGCAGTGGGGGGCAGCGCGCCCAGCTGCAGCCTGCTTTCACGGCTGGGGGTCCTGCCTTCTTCCGTCCGTGACAGTCCCCAGGGACCCGGCCTGGACAGCCAGTGTGTGGTTGGAGAGGGCAGGGTCTCCTTGGTTCCTGGAGGAGGCCAGTGCTCACCCCCTCGCTGCTCTGAGGAGCGTCCCTCTGTGGCTGTCAGCTTGCAGCCCTGGAGACCAGCGAGTTGTGGGGATGGCGGCCGGGGGTCACACAGGTGGATGGCGGCCGGGGTCACCCGGGTGGATGGCGGCCGGGGGTCACACGGGTGGATGGCGGCCGGGGGTCACCCGGGTGGATGGCGGCCGGGGGTCACCCGGGTGGATGGCGGCCGGGGGGTCACCCTGGTGGATGGGGGCCGGGGGTCACCCGGGTGGATGGGGGCCGGGGGTCACCCGGGTGGATGGCGGCCGGGGGTCACCCGGGTGGATGGCGGCGGGGGTCACCCGGGTGGATGGGGGGCCGGGGGTCACCCGGGTGGATGGCGGCCGGGGGTCACACGGGTGGATGGCGGCCGGGGTCACACGGGTGGATGGCGGCTGGGGTCACCCGGGTGGATGGGGGCTGGGGTCACCCGGGTGGATGGGGGCTGGGGGTCACCCGGGGTCACCCGGGTGACTGGATGGGGGCTGGGGGTAAACGGTGGATGGCGGCTGGGGGTCACCCGGGTGGATGGGGGGCTGGGGTCACCCGGGGTGGATGGATGGCGGCCGGGGGGTCACACGGTGGATGGTCACCCGGGTGGATGGATGGATGGCTGGGTTGTGGGGGCACCCGGGTGGATGGCTGCTGGGTCCCGGGTGGATGGGGGCCGGGGGTCACCCGGGTGGATGGCGGCTGGGGGTCACCCGGGTGGATGGGGGCTGGGGTCACCCGGGTGGATGGCGGCTGGGGTCACCGGGGTGGATGGGGCTGGGGTCACACCCGGGTGGATGGCGGCCGGGGTCACACGGGTGGATGGCGGCCGGGGGTCACCCGGGTGATGGATGGGGGCTGGGTCACCCGGGTGGATGGCGGCTATGGGGTCACCCGGGTGGATGGGGGCTGGGGGTCACCCGGGTGGATGGATGGCGGCCGTGGGTCACACGGGTGGATGGCGGCCGGGGGTCACCCGGGTGGATGGGGCTGGGGTCACCCGGTGGTGGATGGGGGCTGGGGTCACCCGGGTGAGAGGATGGCGGCTGGGGTCACCCGGTGGATGGGGGCTTGGGGGGTCACCCGGGGGGATGGGGGAAAGGGAGGTTGGCGGGGGTCACCCGGTGGATGGGGGCTGGGGGTCACCCGGGTGGATGGCGGCTGGGGCGTCACCTCGGGTGGATGGGGCTGGGGGGTCACCAGGGTGGATGGCGGCCGGGGGTCACACGGGTGGATGGCGGCCGGGGGTCACCCGGGTGGATGGGGGCTGGGGTCACCCGGGTGGATGGGGGGCTGGGGGTCACCCGCATGGGTGGATGGGGGCTGGGGGTCACCCGGGGTGGATGGCGGCTGGGGGTCACCCCGGGTGGATGGGGGCTGGGGTCACCCGGGTGGATGGGGGCGGGGGTCACACGGGTGGATGGGGGCTGGGGTCACACGGGTGGATGGCGGCTGGGGTCACCCAGGTGGATGGGGGTGGGGTCACCCGGGTGGATGGGGGGCCGGGGGTCACCCGGGTGGATGGCGGCTGGGGTCACCCGGGTGGATGGGGGCTGGGGTCACCCGGGTGGATGGCGGCTGGGGTCACACAGTGTGAAACTGGCACTGGCTTCCTGCAGCGCAAGAGCCAAACCCAAAGTCAGGATGACTCGGTTCCGGAGCCGCCGGAGCGCTCACTCAAGCAGACTGGCCCCGGGGTGTTTTCGTTCACCCCTGTCACCCGGCTCGCCTGCGATGGCCTCTGGCTTGCTTTCTCTACTTGCTCCGTTTCAGTGCAGCTGGCCAGCAGGGCTGAGTGCCCCCGGGTGTCTCCGGGGGACCACCAGGCCAGGCTCCGGAGCAGGCGTCTCCCCAGCAGGAAGGGCACGATCCTGAGTATGGGAGCACCCGTGCCGCCTTTCCCGACTCATGGAAGTGATGTGGGCGTGTGGGAGCACCTGGAAGATCAAAAGTCTGGGAGGAAGTTTCAAAAGCCTCGAGAAGCACTGTTTGTATTCCCTGGAGGCTGGGAGAGAGATTGAGTGACCAGGACAGGGCTGTGCTGGGGACACGGGGGAGGACGCCCCCAGGGCTGGCCCCAGGTCCCTAGCCAGTCATGGCCCAGCCTCTGGATGGCCAAGGGCCCACCGGAAAGGCCTCAGCTTCCACAGGTGGGCGGGGACAGTGCTCCAGGCCCTCCCGGCAGTGGAGATGACGGAGATGACGGTGGCCCGAGGGCAGACCGCGGACACACCTTCAGCCAGGGATGCTGCTCTCTCTGCTGTCCCCTGCGGTCCCCAGGGCTGGCCCCTGCTCTGCTTCCTCAGCCCACTTCTGGCCTCCTTGCCTCGGGGAGCCTCAGCTGCGTTCCTCCTGCCCTCCAACCTCAGCATCGCCTCCTCCCCAGCCTGGTCCTCAGGTTGGGGCTGGTACCCTCTGTCCTGCTGCCAGGGTCACTGTCTCCTCTCCACTGTCACCTGGCCACCCCCACCACCAGACCCACCAGAAGGCCCTTCCATGGAAGTTTCTTCTCCTTGTCCCCCCACCCCCAGCCCAGGTCCTGAAGCAGGACCTTTGAGACCCTCCCCAGGAGCCTGGCAGACCACCCGGCCCAGCGGGCCCCTCCTTCCTGCCCTTGTGGGTTCTAGCAACTCCAAGCTCTGGGCATTCCAGGACAGTCCCGGCCCCTGGACTCTTGGTCTTTGATGCAGATTGTTCTCCAATTTTTGGGAAGTCCCGTTTGCCCAATTTCCTCTCTTGTCTCCTGTGCCTATGCCGTCACGCCCTAGAAAGCATCCCCAACCCGGCGTCCTGAGCGTCCCTCTCTCCTCTCCTCAAGTCCTACAGTTTAGGGCTCACATTGCGGTCCCCGAGCCGTGTGGAGTTGGTTCTTCTCTGTGGGGCTAGTCGGGTCCACCTCCACGTGTCTGCCTGTGATGTCCGGTTTTCCCGGCACCCTTGCTGGAAGGAAGGAGTGCCCTTGACCTGCCGACTGCACCACGGCTCGTATCTGGAAGTCCCCCAAAGGCTCGCGTCCTGGCGCGCGGTGCAGCGGTGCCGGGGAGGGAGATCTTGGGAACTGATGCACCCCGGGGCTCCGGCCCCGTCCACGGGTGAGCTCACGGAGGCGTCCGTGGCCGACTGACTGTTGGAAGGTGGTGGAATGTAGCTGCCTGACGTACAGCCACGACGCCGCGGGAGAAAAACTCAGAGGCAGAATGAAGATGAAAGAAGGTTTTTTATTCTTCGGCTTTAGCAACCTCTCAAACTCTAACACTGGCTCTTTCAGCAACCTCTCTGACTCTTTACTTCTTCCGACTACTGACTCTTTACTTTTTACTTTTACTTTATTTTACTTTTACTTTCTTAGAGCTTAGAGAGAGAAAGAGAGAGAGAGAGAGAGAGAGAGAGAGAGAGAGAGAGAGATTCTTCTTTCTTCTTTCTTCTTTCTTCTTCGGCAGCCTCGGCCTGACTCCGACCAGCCTTCTCTTCTGACTGAACTCTTAACCGCTCTGACTCTTATTTCTTCTTCTGACTACGTTCTGGCTGCTCTGACTCTTTTCTTCTTCTCCGACCCTAACTCTTCTTCCGACTGACCGACTGACTGAATGAATCCTTCTGACCGCTTTCACCGGTTATATACCTTTAGCTTTGCGGGTGCGTCACGTGCATACTTATTATCAGGTGGAACTTATGGCTTCCAGCTAACCGCAATAGCCATCTCCCTAATTGGGGCTCCTTCAGTGGAAACCATGAGCGAGGACTTGTTGGAGCAGCAGGTGCTGGGGGCATGCCTTTGGGGACTGGATCTTGTCCTCAGCTACTTTCTCTTCCTGCTTCCTGGCTTCCTGAAGGGAGCAGCTCTCCTCCACCATGCCTTTCCACCATGACATTCTGCGTCACCTCAGGCCCAGAGCTGGGGAGTCAGCCATGGACTAAAACCTGTGAAACCACAGCCAAATAAGTCTTTCCTCATATAAGTTGTTTTTTCTCAGGCATTTTGTCACAGTGACAGAAGACCGACTAACACAGATGGTCTTGGCATCCTTGCCAAAGATCATTTGAGCCCTTGCTCAAAGCCTTGTGTGACTTCTAGGTTTCTTTCTTCTGTTCCACTGGGCTGTGTCTGTGTTTTTGCCCATGCCACACTCTTTCTTTAAATTTATTTTTTATTATGTCTAATCAGTTATACATGACAGCAGAAAGCTTTTCGATTCATTTTACACAAATGGAGCACAACTCCATTTCTCTGGTTGTACACGATGTGGAGTTGCACCACCTGTGCAGTCACACGTGTACCTAGGGTGACGATGTTCACCTCATCCCACCATCTTTCCTGCCCCCACGCCCCTCCGCTCCCTCCCTTGGCCCAATCAAAGTTCCTCCATCTCCCCCCTCACACCCCCCCATTATGGATCAGCATCCACTTATCAGAGAGAACATCCGGCCTTTGGATCTTGGGGATTGGCTGACTTCCCTTAGCATGATATTCTCCAACTCCATTTACCTGCAAATGCCATGATTTTATTCTCTCTTAATGCTGAGTGACGTTCATCTACTGAGGGGCGTCTAGGTTGGTTCCACAGTTTAGCTATTGTGAATTCGCTGCTATGAACATTGATGTGGCTGTGTCCCTATAGTATGCTGTTTTTAAGTCCTTTGGGTGTAGACTGAGGAGTGGGATAGCTGGGTCACATGGTGGTTGTGTTCCAAGTTTTCTGAGGGATCTCCATACTGCTTTCCAGAGTGGCTGCACCAATCTGCAGCCCCACCAGCAGTGCACTGAGTGTGCCTTTCCCCCCACCTCCTTGCCAACACTTATTATTGTTTGTATTCTTTTTTAAAAAAAAATTTTTTTTTAGTTGTAGTTGGACACAATACCTTTATTTTATTTATTATTTATTTTTATGTGGTGCTGAGGATTGAACCCAGGGCCTTGCATGTGCTAGGCACCTGCTCTACCGCTGAGCCACAACGCCAGCCCCTTGTTTGTATTCTTGGTGACTGCCATTCTGGCTGGCGTGAGATGAATCTTAAAGTAGTTTTGATTTGCATTTCTCTAATTACTAGAGATGTTGAATATTTTTTCATATATTTGTTGATCATTTGTATATCTTCTTCTGAGAAGTGTCTGTTCAATTCCTTAGCCCATTTATTGATTGGGTTGTTTCCTTTTGGTGTTAAGATTTTTTTTTGTTTTGTTGTTGTTACCTGGGATTGAACTCAGGGGCACTCGACCACTGGGCCACATCCCCAGCCCTTTTTTGTATTTTATTAGAGACAGGGTCTCACTGAGTTGCTAAGTGCCTCGCCACTGCTGAGGCTGGCTTTGAACTCGTGATCCTCCTGCCTCAGCCTCCCAAGTGCTGGGATTACAGGCGTGCGCCACCGCGCCTGGCCAGGCGATTTTTGGATACTTTCTATCATGTGCTTTTTATTTCATTTGTTTCTATTATGCCTTCTTTTTCCTTTGGGTTTACTTTGCTTTTCTTTCTCCAGTTTTCTTAGATGGGTGTTTAGCTACTGGTTTTTAGCATGTCTGATTTATTTTATGTATTTTTAAAGTGTGTACATAGATGACTTCAGCTGTCTCTCACAAGTTTTGGTATATTAAACTTTTATTATCATCCAGTCCAAAATGTTTTAATGGTAAATTTGCGGTAATTGTTACGGGATGGCCCAGTCCCCCCTGGAAGCGGGAGTCGGGGGAGGCTAGGTCCCACCTGCTGTCTGTCCAGAATTAGTTGGAGACCATTGGTAGTGGAGGTGAGCAGAGCAGGGAAGTGAGGCTGGGGGGCACACCTGTGCAGAGGCAGGAGCACACCTGTGGGAGGCAGGAGCACACCTGTGTGAGGCAGGAGCACACCTGTGGGAGGCAGGAGCACGCCTGTGGGAGGCGGGGAGCACGCCTGTGGGAGGCGGGGAGCATACCTGTGGGAGGCGGGGAGAGCACACCTGTGTGAGGCAGGAGCACGCCTGTGGGAGGTGGGGAGCACACCTGTGGGAGGCGGGGAGCACACCTGTGCAGAGGCAGGGAGCACACCTGTGGGAGGCAGGAGCACACCTGTGCAGAGGCAGGGAGCACACCTGTGGGAGGCAGGGAGCATACCTGTGCAGAGGCGGGGAGCACACCTGTGGGAGGCGGGGAGCACACCTGTGGGAAGCGGGGAGCACACCTGTGCAGAGGCGGGGAGCACACCTGTGGGAGGCGGGGGAGCACACCTGTGCAGAGGCGGGGAGCACACCTGTGGAAGGCAGGAGCACACCTGTGCAGAGGCGGGGAGCACACCTGTGTAGAGGCGGGGAGCACACCTGTGCAGAGGCGGGGAGCACACCTGTGGGAGGCAGGAGCACACCTGTGCAGAGGCAGGGAGCACACCTGTGGGAGGCGGGGAGCATACCTGTGCAGAGGCGGGGAGCACACCTGTGGGAGGCGGGGAGCACACCTGTGGGAAGCGGGGAGCACACCTGTGCAGAGGCGGGGAGCACACCTGTGGAAGGCAGGAGCACACCTGTGCAGAGGCGGGGAGCACACCTGTGTAGAGGCGGGGAGCACACCTGTGCAGAGGCGGGGAGCACACCTGTGGGAGGCAGGAGCACACCTGTGCAGAGGCAGGGAGCACACCTGTGGGAGGCGGGGAGCATACCTGTGCAGAGGCGGGGAGCACACCTGTGGGAGGCGGGGAGCACACCTGTGGGAAGCGGGGGAGCACACCTGTGCAGAGGCGGGGAGCACACCTGTGGGAGGCAGGGAGCACACCTGTGCAGAGGCGAGGAGCACACCTGTGGGAAGCAGGAGCACACCTGTGCAGAGGCAGGGAGCGGGAGGCAGGGAGCACACCATGTGTAGAGGCGCGGGACACACCTGTGCTGAGGGAGGGAGCACACCTGTGCAGATGCGGTGAGCACACCAGTTGGAGTGCAGGTGATGCAACACCTGTGCAGTAGGCGGAGAGCACTACTGTGCAGAGGTGGGGTGCACAACCTGTGCAGAAGGCGGGGAGCACACCTGTGGGAGGCAGGTGCAGAGGCGGTGGGAGCACACCTGTGGAAGGCAGACACAGCCTGCTGCAGAGGCGGGAGCAACACCTGTTGTAGAGGCGGGCGTGCACACCTGTCCTGAGGCGTGAGGGAGTCAACACATGTTGGGAGGCTGTAAGCACACATGGTGCCAGAGGCACGGAGCCAACACCTGTGGGAAGGCGTGGGAGCACACCTGTGGGAAGCGTGGGTGGAGGGGAGGGAGCCAACCTGTGCAGAGGCGGGGACGCAACTGTGGAATGGCAGGAGCACACCTGTGCAGAGGCGGGGAGCACACCTGTGTAGAGGCGGGGAGCACACCTCACACCTGTGCAGAGGCAGGGAGCACACCTGTGGGAGGCGGGGAGCATACCTGTGCAGAGGCGGGGAGCACACCTGTGGGAGGCGGGGAGCACACCTGTGGGAAGCGGGGAGCACACCTGTGCAGAGGCGGGGAGCACACCTGTGGGAGGCAGGGAGCACACCTGTGCAGAGGCGAGGAGCACACCTGTGGGAAGCAGGAGCACACCTGTGCAGAGGCAGGGAGCACATCTGTGGGAAGCAAGAGCACACCTGTGCAGAGGCAGGGAGCACATCTGTGGGAAGCAGGAGCACACCTGTGCAGAGGCAGGGAGCACACCTGTGGGAGGCAGGGAGCACACCTGTGTAGAGGCGGGGAGCACACCTGTGGGAGGCAGGGAGCACACCTGTGCAGAGGCGGTGAGCACACCTGTTGGAGGCAGGGAGCACACCTGTGCAGAGGCGGGGAGCACACCTGTGCAGAGGTGGGGAGCACACCTGTGCAGAGGCGGGGAGCACACCTGTGGGAGGCAGGAGCACACCTGCGGGAGGCGGGAGCACACTGTGTGCAGGGGGAGCACCTCTGCAGGTGGTTAGCCTGTGCCAGCGGGCCGGGCAGGTGCCGCCTCTGCTCCTGTGCCTCTGTCAGGTGGGCTGTGGCCCTTCCACGCCCATCCTCAGCAGGAGGGGCCTGCTCACAATTCAGAGAGGTCCCCGAGTGCAGCCTGCCGCACGATTTCCCAGCAGGGCATCCTGTGATGTTGTGGTTGCTGATTTCTCGCTTGGTTCTGATGTTTCAGTCGTTATTATTTTATTTTTAAAATATTTATTTACTTAGGTGTGGGGGATTGAACCCAGCAGTGCTTAACCACTGAGCCACCTCCCCAGCCCTCTTTATTTTTTGTTTAGAGACAAGGTCCCTAAGGTTTAGGGCCTCACTAAGTTGCCGAGGCTGGCTCTGAACTCGAGATCCTCCGGCTTCAGCCTCCCGAGCCGCTGGGGTGAAGGCGTGCACCACCACATCTGGCTAGGTCCTGTTTTATGTTGAAGAGTGACGTCAGCGGCAACAACGCTGCCACCACGGTGCTGTGTTGCTTGCGAGCTGCAGTTGTGGAGGGCTGTTGCTGGAGGCCGGCCCACCCTGGCTACCCTGGACGCTGCCTGTCAGCCAGGCCTAGCCCGCTCCCAGCAGTCACCTCCCAGGCCTGCCAGCGTCCACTCTCTCACGTGGTGAGGGCTCCGAGGGCAGGAGCTGGGGTGTCGAGGCAGCAGAGCCCACGGGAGCCGGGCCAGTGCTCTCCCCCAGCCGAGGATGCCACCCGGCCTCAGCCCTGTATTCTGGGCCTGGGCCAGGTTCCAAGCTAGCGCCTGGAGCTAGTGAGACGCCATCTTCTGTGGGCCTGGCGGTCCTGAAGACCTCCAGGTAGTGTGGGGCCGCTCGTGGAGAGAACCTGCCGCATCCCCCACCACCAGAGACCTCCCTCTGCGTGAGGTCGGCCCTTTGAAATCTTTGAGGTGGCCTTTGTGGCTCAGTGTGTGGCTGGGTTTTTGAAGTTCTCTGGGTACGTTTTTTTTTTTTTTTTTTTTTTTGGTACCAGGGATTGAACTCAGGAGTACTCGACCACCGGGTCACATCCCCAGCCCTTTTTTGTATTTTATTAGAGGCAGGGTCTCACTGAGTTGCTAAGTGCCTCGCCATTGCTGAGGCTGGCTTTGAACTCGCGATCCTCCTGCCTCAGCCTCCCAAAGTGCTGGGATTACAGGCGTGTACCACTGCGCCCGGCTTCTGGGTACGTTTTTATTTATTTATTTTTTTGTACTGGGGATTGAACCAGGGGGCACTCGACCACTGAGCCATTTCCTTAGCCCGATTTTTGTGTTTTATTAGAGACAGGGTCTCACTGAGTTGCTTAGTGCCTTGCTTTTGCTGAGGCTGGCTTTGAACTTGTGATCCTTCTGCCTCAGCCTCCCAAGTGCTGGGATTACAGGTGTGTGCCACTGCGCCCGGCTTCTGGGTATGTTTGAGAAGAATACATTCTGCAGTTCTTAGCAGGGACAACACCTCAGTTGATTTTGCTGACCAATTGTTCAAATAGTCCATGTTGGTCCTCATTTCTCTCTACTGGTTCTATTTTTATTACTGAGAGAGGGTTTATTAAAATATCCCACTGTGATTGAGGGTTTGTCTATTTTTCATTATTCATTTGAAACTTTTGCTTTGTGTATTTTGGTGCTATTTTATTAGGCACATAAAAGTTTAGAATTCTTGCATGTTCCTGAAAACTTGATTGTTTTAAAAGTTTATTTTTCTAGCATTGAGACTGTGACCCCTGCTTTCCTTCAGTTGGTTTTTATATACAGGCTTTCCTTTTGTTTTTTCACTTTAGGTCTCTAAGTGCCCTTGTGTCTTACGTGCATTTCCTATGAAGAGTCTGTAGCCCCCTCCTCCTAACCCACCCGATAACTCTGCATTGACTATTATTTTCTTTCAGCACCTGGAAACTCTCATTTCATTGTAATCTGGCTCCCCGTGAGAAGTCACAACCTTCTAACCATGGCAGATGGATAAAATGTGCCTCAAGTTGGTCTGTGTTCTATTGCTATTACAGAATACCTGGGGATGGGTCATTTATAGAGAAGAGAGGTTTCTCTAGCTACCCGCTCTGGCTGGGTAAGAGCCTGTCCCCAGCGCTTGTGCAGCTCTGGCGAGGGCCTTCTGTCCACGTCCCAGCATGGCGTCAGGTGGGAGTACGTGTGGGAGGGGAGACGGCAGGGGGAGACAGGGAGCAGGAGCACCCAGAGGTCTGGTCTTTCTATAGCAGCTCACTCCGTGGGCACTGACCAGGGTCCCTCTGCAACTGCATTGACCTCTCCTGAGGGCGTGGCCCAGTGACCTCACCATCTCCCATCACCTCTGCTTCTAGAAGGTTCCGCCACCTCTCCACATACCAGTAGGCCAAGCATGGGAACCTCTGGGGCCAGGCCCTGTGCCCATGCACCGTGCCCCTGCGCGGCTGCAGTGCCCACCCTAGTCTTCTGTCCTGTGCACACGCTCGTCCTGAGTGCTTTGGGTGCTGCCGTTGTTCTTGTTTGACCCCGGTTCCTGTCCTCTGTGTGTCTTCCTGTGTATTCAGCGTTCTCTTCCTTTGCCACTTGACTTCTGTGATCTCCCTGAGTTTTTCTCCCCGACCCCGTCTTCTCTCTGAAGTCCTGCACTTGCGCTCGGTGGTCTTGAGGGAGTCGGATGCTCTTTAAAACATCGTGGGCACCCCTGCTGAAGCGTCTGCTCTGATTTCCGCCCGCTGCCTTGCTGCAGTCTCCGGGGGGGCCCTTTGTTTATTTAAGGTCTGATGCTGCCGCACGTCCCTGGCAGCCTCCCTGTGCCAGTCCTCCCCACCAGCCACTCCCAGGAAGCGCCTCTGTGTGGAAGGGCTCCTGTGACTTTCACGACCTCCAGGGTCATGAGTTCCTGCCACCGCTGAGGTGGCCAGACAGCGTCCTGGCCAAGACCCAGCAGGTCTGTGGGCGACACGCCGCCCTCCCTTCTCTGAGTCTGAGTGGACTGGGCAGGGGCTGTCCTCTGCGGGTGGCCGCTTCTCGCCTGCCCCCCCCCCCACGTGTTGCAGTGACTGGTTTTCCAGGCCACACCTGCTGGGGACGCCCCTGCGGCACCCCACCTGCCCTGCGTGCAGGCCCCCGCTGCCTCTCCTGCTTTCTCCCCAGGGCCGCCGGAGCCCTCTCACCCGCGTATTTTTGGAGCTCTTCTGGTTTTACTTATCTCCTAGTTTTTCTGGAAGTGGAGTTCAGGACTTCCCCTAGTTGTTTCCATATGATTTCTGGGTCAACAGCTGTGTTCACACCAGACGGCCCAAACTCAGGCTTCTCAAACTCATGTTTAAGATTTTTAAAAATCACAGTGGCCTCCTTTGGGAACTCCATATAGTTTTATTTTTTAAGATCTATTTATTTATTTTTTTCCTGGGATTGAACCCAGGGTGCTCTACCACTGAGCTACATTCCCAGCCCCCTTTTTATAATTTATTTAGAGACAGGGTCTCCCTAAGTTTCTCAGAGCCTTGCTCAATTGCTGAGGCTGGCTCTGACCTCATGATCCTCCTGCCTCAGCCTCCTGAGCTTCTGGGATTGCAGGCGTGCCACCGTGCCTAGTCTGGCAGCTTTATTGTTCTAGCTAAAGTCCATGATCACTCCTCATGAAAGAGGTTTTGGGAGTCATCTTGGTTTTAGGAGTTCCTGTTATAACATCTTAACTTTAAGGGAGTGGGCTTGGGGGTGGGGGAGTGGGGCAGTGTCAGTCAAAGGGTCCACCCTAACCCGTCGGCCACCCAGACCCTCCAAAGCTGGCGAGCCTCTCGGGACGGCCACTGGGGTGGGAACAGGAGGCTCGGGCAAAGGAAGTCTTTTTTTTTTTTTGGTAGTGGGGATCGAACCCAGAGGCACTTAACCCTGAGCCACACCCCAGCCTCGCGCACCTTTCTGTTCGGTTGACACAGGGGACTCCATTTTGATCCTGACAAGTTTCCCAGGCCAGACTTTGGGGTGTAGGGTGAATGGTTTCTGGGATCAAGGTGTGCCATGAGGACTTTGCCCCTTAGGGTTCTGAGCCGTTTCCTCGGAGTCTGCTGAGAGGGTAGATGGCAGCTGCCCAGGTGCCCTTACACCACCCACACGCTCACACCCACACACGCTCACACACACACACGCTCACACACACGCTCACACACACGCTCACACACACACGCTCACACACACACACACACACGCTCACACACACACGCTCACATGCTCACACGCCCACACACACACACGCTCACACGCTCACACACACACACACACACACACACACGCTCACACGCTCACACCCACACACACGCTCACACACACACACACACGCTCACACGCTCACACCCACACACGCTCTCACACACACACACACGCTCACCACACAGCTCACACCCACACACGCTCACACACACACACACGCTCACACACACACACACGCTCACACACACACATGCTCACACCCACACACGCTCACACCCACACACACACACACACATACTCACACACACCCACACACGCTCACACACACACACACACCCACACACACACCCACACATGCTCACACACCCACACACGCTCACACATGCTCTCACACACACCCACACATGTAAGAGCCTTGATGAGGAGGCAGCTAAGACGGCGCTGGCTGAGAGCCGAAGAGGGGGGCGTCTCACGGTGCTCTCCTGACCTTACTGTGATCCACAGGAGCCTTTCTGTGCCCGTGGACACGGTGTGACGCACCTGTAGTTGGGCTTGTGACACGTGTATGCTTGTTGAGGTGAAGGGGAGTCAACCAGGCAGGGCTGGAGTTGTGAGGGGCTGTTGTCGGAGCTGGAGAGAGGTCAGCAGAGGAAGCACAAGAAAGAGCCGCTCGTCCCCAGTCGGCCTCGAGTTCCTTCCCGCGGCGACGCTGCTGCAGGCGGCGACACACACACGCTCACACACTCAACATGCTCACACACATGCTCACACACACGCTCACTCTCACATGCACTCATGCACGCCCACCATGTTCACGCACTCACACATGCTCGCGCACACACACTCGCACACTGAACACGCTCACATACATGCTTACACACACGTGCTCACTCTCACATGCTCATACATACTCACACACACGCTGAACATGCTCACATGCGTGCTCATACACACATGCTCACTCTCACACGCACTCATGCACACACACATGCTCACACACTCGCACATGTCCACGCACACACTCACACACACACACCACCTGCTCACACACACCCCCTCACGCTCCCGCACAGGTGCCCTGAGGTGCGTCAGCTCCGTGCTGCGACTCCCCGTGTGGCCCGAGCTGTGCCAGGTGCTGGCAGCGCCTCCAGTGTGCACCTTCCTTGCTCCCAGGTGCCCTCGGTGCCAGTGGGGGACAGCCCACCATGGCTGCCTGAGCTCAGGCGGGGAGCACAGACCCCTCCCCTGGAAGCACCAGCAGCAACCGCAGGTTCCCCGGCTTGTCCTCCGAGTCTTCCCAGCAGAGCAGCCCCAGCGTCCCCGTCCCTGAGGCCGGTCCCCTGCAGGTGCTGCCTGGGAGGGCTCCATCAGGGTGGAGCAGGGTCGGGGGCACCGGGGTCGGGGGCACCGGGGTCGGGGGCACCGGGACGAGAGCTCCCGAGAGGGGTGAAGCTGGCAGTGCTGAGGGCCAGCGTCTCCCGAGGCCGTCCCTGGTCCTCCTGCCCCGGCAGCCCCGTCCTGCTGTGCCTGAGGGAGGCTCTGCTGCAGACCTTCAGCACATGCTTGGAGAAGAGCCCGTGGAGACGGCAGGGTGCGGAGAGTGGCCGCGGCAGGCCTGGAGGGGCAGCTCCCGGCGGAGGGGCAGGCCAGGGCTGCCGTGCCCGGGAGGCAGTCTGGGGACTTGCTGGAGCGTTTGCTCGGAGCGTCCTGCCTGGCACACTCCTCGCAAGAGCTGCCTGGTGGAGGGAGGTGCAAGGACCTGCCCACGCCGGAGCGCTGGGCCCGTTCTTCCAACCAGCCCCAACACCCCATGTCCAAGGCGGCTGCCAAGTCACGTTCTCAGCTGGACCTGACGTGGCCCCCCGGGGAACGTGCGAGGACTGGTGGCTGATGACATCTGCAGTTGTCACCCTGGGCGGGGCCGTTGGTATCTGGTGGGTGCCCAGGACCGTCCCCACGACAGGAGCTCACCCAGCGCCAAGGCCAGCCCCACGGCGCTGAAAACACTGCTTTAAATTGGCCTTTCTTTCAGGAAAAGAGAAGCAGGCTCTGAGTTTGGACAGGAAGCGGCACAGGGGGTTGCTGGTTGTGTGAGGACGTATTTCTTATGGAGAGACGCGCCCTCCCCCGCAGGGACGCCTGTCTCTCAGACCCTCCTGCAACTCAGCCTGCGTCCGCGGCGGCTTTTCCATCATGATTGATTCAAGCAACCAGAGAATTAATTGGTGTGAATGTTCCGACCCGGAGCCGAGCTCCCGTGATGGATGCGCACGTCTGGCACGCGAGGGCGATCGATGGATACCCGGAGAATAAACTGGAGTGAAGAGCGGGCCGTGGGGAGGAGCCGCCGCGTCCCCCGCCCCCCAGCCCTTGCCCTTCAGGCCCAGGACGGCAAGGTCGGGCCCACCTTGTGCTCAGCCTGGGTGACTCAGGAGGCCGGGACAGCAGCACCCAGTGGGAGGAAGCAGGCGCCAGGCTGCAGCCCTCAGCGTCCCTCCCGGCAGAGAAAGGACAAATGCAGCAGGGGACAGCCCCGGCTCCAGCCGCAGGCCCCGAGCCGCTGCCCAGCCGCATGGTGGTGGTGAAGGAGCGGCTTCTGCCTCTCATTGCATAGCTCCCTGGTTTATGTCTTCTAAAAGTCTCTGCCTCCTCACAGGATGTGCTGTTAGAAAGAAGCAGTCAGGGGCCTGGGGCGCTGCTTGGTGGTGGGGTGCTGGCCTGGCGTGTGCAAGGCCCTCTGCAGTGCCCAGCACCGCACACCACAGCAAGGCAGCCAAAGCCAGCGCCCAGCCCAGAGCAGGACAGGCAGGCCGCGGGCAGAAGGCCGAGACCTCCTCGCAGTCGGCTGGGAGCAGGGCCCGGCGGCCAGAGGGCAGGGGCCTGCAGCTCCGGTCAGCAGGGCAGTAGTGCACGCATGCGCAGGCTCGCGCACAGGAGCCTAGGCAGGCGCGCGCACAGGAGCCTAGGCAGGCGCGCACAGGAGCCTAGGCAGGCGCGCACAGGAGCCTAGGCAGGCGTGCGCACACGTGTCTGCAGGCACGGGGGAGGCTCCCGGGGCTCCTGCCTCGCGCAGCCCCTCGCCCGTGCTCCATCCTGCTGAGAAAGGGGCGCAGCCTGCCTCCCCAGGGCCAGGCGGGGCCTCGGGTGGGCCCAGTGGAGCGCAGGGCTGCGCCCAGGCCCAGAGCACCGTGAGGGACCACTGGAGGGGCTCCTGAGGAGGGACAGGGAGGACTCGTTCCTGTTCCCTGCAGGCCCCCCACTGGGTGGCCTGTGGCACTGTCCCCCGTGGGCACCAGCCCTTGGGGTGGGAGGCCACGTCACCGCAGCTCTGCGGGGGCAGACGTGCCCGTCTCTGGAGGAGCAGGGAAGACCAGGTGCTTGGGGACAGGGCTCCGCCATCAGTTTCCTCTCCTACCTCGGGAGTCACTGTCCTCCTGCCACCATTCGGGGGATGGAAGGCTCCCCGTTGTCCTTACAGGACAATCCACGAGCCCCTGTGCTCTGGAAGCGGCAGAGGCGCTTCACACGTGGGGACTGTCATTAGGAGGCAGGCCACGGGGCAGCGTCCTCAGGCCTGGCCACGGGGCAGCGTCCGGCCGGGCAGCGGGCGGGGCGTTGCTGTTGAGGTGTGGTCAGGAGGTGGTGGGGCTGCTCTAGGCCTCCCTGGGCAGGAGGACCCCACCCCTCCCTGCAGAAGCAGGTCTTGGCTAGCGCTGGGCGCGGGCTGGGCGGGCAGTGCAGTGGAGAAGACTGGGTGGCAGCTGCTGCCAGGTCCATGCTTGGGGGCCCCTGGCTTCAGCAGCTCCTGTGTGGTGGCCAGAGTCCTTCTGAGAGGGAGGTTCCCGAGAGCGACTGTCCAGGGGCGGGCAGAGCTGCCTGGCCTCACTGAGCAGCCTGAACACACCCAGCCCCCAAGGCTCAAGGGGAGGGACGGAGCCCCCACTTGACGGGAGAGGCTGCGGAGGCCATGCCCGCGGCTGGGAGGTGGCCACGCCCGTGTTCGGGGAGGAAGGAGGCCTTTGTCCCCTTCTCCGGGGTCCAGAGGGACTGGTGTGCAGCCCGGGTGAGGCCATCCCCCAAGTGACCTGCACTGAAGGCCACCACGACCTTGACAGCTGGGTCCCCGCTTGCTCAACACCTGTGTCCTGCAAGGGACAGAAGCTCTTTTAAAAACCGAGATCAGTTAGCCAGGCGCGGTGGCGCATGCCTGTAATCCTAGGGGCTGAGGCAGGAGGATCGCGAGTTCAAAGCCAGCCTCAGCAATGGCGAGGCACTTAGCAACTCAGTGAGACCCTGTCTCTAATAAAATACAAAGAAGGGCTGGTGATGTGGCCCAGGGGTCAAGTGCCCCTGAGTTCAATCCCCGGTACCAAAAAATAAAAAAATAAAAAATAAAAATAAAAACCGAGATGAAATGCACATAACATAAAATTAATCGCTTTTTTTTAAAACCTGCTGCATGAACTGAGATGTGAGGGGTGTGGGGACCTGGGCATATCCGATGGGGCCATAGGACGAGTGCCGTGGGCTGTCCGTCCCGTTCCCAGGTGGTCTTCCCCCGCGGGGGTGGAGTCCCTCCCTGAGCAGGTGCCCTCTGTGCCTCCCTGTCCTGCGGCCGAGCTCCCCGTGGGCACTCCACGCGAGCCACGGCACCACGTGTGTCCTGTGGCTGGCTTCTTTCACTCAGTGTCGTTTTCAGGGACCGGGAGCTTCTTCCTTCAAGGCTGAGCAGCAGCCCCTGAGTGGACGGCCAGTGGCTTGCTGTCCTTGCATCTTTAGGGACAGCTGGGCGCTCCCACACTTTGCCGGGTCCTGATGATGTGGTGGGTGGACGGCTGTGTGCGCTTTTGTTTGCACGAGCACCTGCCTTCCATCGTGTGGGGAGAACGCTCCGGGCTGGTGTTTTAGAGCGAAGCCACGGTCAGTGGGGAGATGGCCATGAAGGGTGTCCCTGTGCTTGCCCCTTGGAGCCCCTCGCAGGCTGTGCCGCCCAAGAGAAGGTGTCCACCGTGCTCTCGCTCGCCCTGCACCACTTTCCTGAGGGACGGAACCAGAACCTCTGGTAGTCTCCCAGGAAACTGGTCCTGTCTGCCCGGACGCTTGGACGGGCCTCCAGGAGACGGTCAGGTTCAGTGAAGGCCTGAGGCCGGGGTCTGGTCTGCATAACAGAGAGCCCTCGGGACTGAAGTCAGGGCCTCAGCCCGACTGGACGCAGGCTGCTGTGTCTGAGGGCACCACGAGGGGCGGTGGGCCTCTTTACGGGGACTCCTGAAGGCTGGACCCCCCCGGTGGAGCAGAAGGAGCCCTTTGTGCGGAGGGACTGAGGTGGGCACTGAATCCAGGCGGGTCCTGTGGGCTGGAGGAGGCCACAGGGGTGGACGTGGGGCCTGGCTGCTGAAGAGAGGCAGAGAAGCTTGGTGTGACCTGGGGGACCTGGGGGTCACAGAGGCAGGCGGGACGCGCGGGCCAGTGGATCTCCCTGAACTCGCGTCTTAGGGAGGCTGGAGGGCCCTGGGCAGCTCGCGGGCAGGTCTAGGGAACGAGGCTCCTCTCCAGCGCCACTTGGCAAGTCCTCACCAGCTGAGAGTCCAGGGGGACAGAGCCGCAGCGGGCTGTGCATGCTGCACCTCTGTGGGACCCTGGCTGTGAGCTGGGTCGTGCTTCTGGGTTCAGGGGTGACTGTGTTCTCGGGGTGACTGAGGCCAAGAGGTGCCCAGCATGGGCCCTAATCTGAGAGGCAGTGCCCTCTCCACCCACCCACGAAGAGGCAGCAGGAGGGGGCGGGGAGAAGGCCACCTCTGCCAGAGCCAGGCAGCCCTCACCTGATGAAAGGCAATTTCTGCTGTTTAAGCACCGGGTCTGGGGCATTCTGTTACAGCAGCTGGAGCTGACTAATACACCCGACGAATATGCTCACCTTCCAGAAAGAACCACGGGCAGTTGGAAGGATCCGGGCAGGGTTGCCTGTTTCCCTAGTGGAGAGGGATCCCACCCCGCCATCAGGTGAGGTCAGGCTCTGTCTTTACTTAGCATTTTCCTTTTGCTCACTGCAGATCTCCGTGCACTGATTCGGAGTTGTGAAATGGGGGCTTGCCTCTTTTCCCCTGAAGGCAGGTAGTTGGCTGCCCTTGACGCTGTCTCTGCTCAGGGTGCTCATCCCAATGTCGTCCCCCGTTCTGAGATTCCTGGTAATCTGTGTCTGGAGCTGGCCTTTGTGGAAATGCCCACGCTGCCCACTGGGTGCCAGGGTTCCCCCACGGATGGCTCAGGGTGCAGGAAAGAGAGTGTCCAGCAGGGGGCAGCTGCGTGCTTCCTTGGGGCCGTGAGACGGGAGAGGGCTGGGCTCCTGCCTGCTCCTCCAGCAGGGCTGAGCCTTCCGCCGGCCTTCTCCGCCAGGACCAGGGCTCCTCCTATTTCAGGAAAGTGCTCCCCGGGCCTCATTCCCACCACTCCCTGCTGTGCCAGGAGGAACTTTGCAGGTTTGTCCTCCGCAGTGTTGTGCCCCACGGCTTGGGACCCCCAAGAAGACCACCAGAGTCCTTGGTCAATGGAAATCACAAAGAGTCATTTATTAGCAAGCTCGAGCTTGGTCCTCCGCGCACTCGGTAACCGGTGACACTAAGAGGCCCCGAGCCCAGATTTAGCAGGGTTTTTATAATGAAATACATACAAGTTAAGGGGGGCTTCATAGTGCTCTTTTGATTGGTCAACATATAAAGTCACGTACAAAGCATTACTTTTGAGTTCTGGGTCAGCCTGACTGCTAGGGGAAGGGTGAACAGCCACCCGGTTTTGCAAGCTAGACAAAATAAGGAACAAGAATAAGTTTTGGGTCAGTCTGACTGCTAGGGGAAGGGTAATTCTTCAAAAAACTGAGGACAGTTTTGGGAAAGACTTATGTTTACACAAGCGTTTGCATTTTCCACCTTTCAGCAGCGTCCAGCAGTGGCCACTGGGGCTGTCTCGAATCAGGGTGTTTTTTTTGGTGTAAAATCCATGCTTGATTTTGAAGCCTTCGCAGAAAAACAAGCTAATGCTTTTCGCGTGGTCCCCGGGGAGGGGCCCTCTGGGTGTTTTGGATTCGGCGAGTGTGCTGCTCTCAGGTTCCCGGCCCCATTCCTTTGCCTTCTCAAGTGTGGGGGCTGCAGTCCCGCTGACGGCCCACCCCAGCAGCAGGCTTGCGGAGCCTCACCTGCCACCTGGTTGCGGGGCACACGGTGTGGTGGGCGGGTGCTTCCCAGGGGTGCGCCTGGGGCTCAGCTGGCTTGGGGGCCCACCGGTTTCCCTGACCCCTGCTCTGCCTCGCGCGCACCCAGCGGTGCTGTGGGAGGGAGGGACATGCCTGCGCATTCCTGTCCCACCCTGTAGAAGCCTAAAGCCCACAGCCATTTTCTGTCCCCAAAATGAGCCACGCCAGGTGCTCAACCGCAGAAGAGCTGCTGATCGGAGGTTCGCCCGTCTCCGGCCTCGTCCTGTGGTGTCACTTGTGCTGCCAGGCGCCACTGAGTGACGAGGTGGAAGAATAATCAGGATGGTTTCAGCTAAAGCCCGCGGCCGCCGGGATGGCCAGCGCCCTGCGCCTGCCCACCCGGCCTCTTCCAGCCCTCGGCTCGCACTTGGTGGCCAGCAGCAGCAACTGCAGGTGACGAGCCACTCTATGGGGCAGGCAAGTGGAGCCCTGAGTTCCGAGGGACCCTTTCTTCCTGGCCCGTGGTGCATGTCCAGGCGTGGCAGCCGTGGGGGAGATGCCCGGGCTTGCGGCTGCTGCTCAGGGCCCCTGGGAGCCGCGGGGGACCGCAGAGCTGGGCTGCATCCTGGAGCTGAGTTGGCAGGCTACGCAGCCGCACAGGCTGGTGGCTGGAAGGGCCGTGCCCTTCCCTCACCGTCCGGAGGCTGAGGTCAAGATCGAGTCCAACCAGCTGGCCGATCCTGCTGAGCCTCTCCTGAGCTCGCGGGTGGTCACCTTCCTGCTGCGTCCGCACACGGTTGTCCCTGTGCGTGGCTCGTGATGGAGAGGTGAGCCCCGCAGTCCTTGAGAAGGGTCTCAGGGCCACGTTTGTGCAAAACCCAGAGACGGCCCGAGCCTCGCTGTGGGCGTGGGCAACAGTGCTGGGATCACAGCAGAGGGACGGCCGTGGGCGGGGCGGGCTTCTAACACGGGCCCTGGAGGGCAAGCCCCCTGTCCCCCTACACGACACGGAACAGGTGAAGTCGAAAAGACAAAGGCGGCAGCGTGGCTCGGGTGCGCGAGTGATGAAGCCGCTCATGAAAGTCAAAGGAGTCCAGTGAGCGTTTGATCCGGCCGATGCCGGCTCTGGGGTGGTGGGAGGCGGGAGCGGGGCATCCGTGTTTCTGTTCCTGGGTTGGGGACCCAGAGCGTTCCTGTTGTCAGCGATACTCGAGTCGCCGAGTGCAGGGCAGGTCCCAGCTGTCCAAGGTGCACGCCGACCCCACCACAGCCTGGTGGGCAATGACGGGCTCCTGTCACAGGCTGCGTGGCTCAGAGAGGAGAGTGGGAGGGCCCAGGTGGCACCTGTGGGTGGCCCTGGGCAGGCAAGGGTCCCGTCCCCCTCCAGGCTGTCTGTGGCAGGAGTCTTGGGCGGCAGCCTCTGCCCGGCCTGCCCCTGATCCTCAGTGGCTGCGAAGGCGCAGGCCGACAGCCCCCGCCCCGTGCCCTCGTTTGTGATAGTGAAGCCAGAGTCAAGGACGGGGTCACTGCGGGCAGGCCGTCGGGTCTCATGGAGAAGGTGGAGTCCGGTTTGAGCCCAGGAGATTGGCAAGAGCCCCTGAGGATGGGGTGCGCAAGTCCCCGAGCCCCTGAGGATGGGGTGCGCACGTCCCCGAGCCCCTGAGGATGGGGTGCGCACGTCCCCGAGCCCCTGAGGATGGGGTGCGCACGTCCCCGAGCCCCTGAGGATGGGGTGCGCACGTCCCTGAGCCCCTGACCCCCCAAGGCTGCTGCGGAAGCAGCCCCTGAGCCACCTGCCCACCCACGCCCTGGGCTGCCGCTCCCCCCTGCCAACACCCTGGCCCTTCCTGGCCACCGCACCCCAGTCACTGTGCAGGATGAGGGGGACGGACGCCAGAGAACGAGGGACTCCAGGGTGTAAGAGGGACAGGACCTCCTCACCCCGGGACTCCACCTTGGGGTCCCTTCCCCCCGGGAGAAGTTGTCGCACTGCCCTGTGACGAAGCAGCTGCCCTCTGCTCTCGCTGGCCTGGCCGAGCCTGGCCCTGCCTCGCGGGTGTCGGACTTCAACCCTGGAGGAGGCAGGACTCGTCACCGTGACGGTGACCGGCGGTGTCCACAGCAGCCATGTGTGGACCCTGGGCTGCAGCGGGAGGAGGTGGGGCCAGCCGTGGACGACGGTGGGCCAGGGTCAGCCTGTGTCCTCCCTGGGAGCCCGGCTGACTTGGGGCCAGGAGTGTCCTCCTTCTGGATCCACTAAAGGCAAAACACGGTCGGACGGACTTGCTCTCCCTCAGGTGAGTGCCGGGGGGCTCTGCTGGGAGTCCACCGGTTCCTTGTGTGACCAGGGGCTCGCCTGGTGGGAGGCCTAGCACGCCCGCGAGCGGGCAGGGTGGCCTCCCTGCTGTGGGCGGCCCTCAGCAGCCACAGACCCGCCCAGAGCCCTCCCCTGCTCCCTGCTCCCCTGGGCCACGGACAGGGCTGTGGCCTGGAGCTGGCTGTGCTTCCCGCCCCACCTCCGCCTCGGGTGCCCCTGTTCTGGGAGTATCAGCACTGACTGACCATGGGCTCCAGGGACACCTGGGGACCCGGCAGGTATGAGCCCTGCTGCCACCAAGCTTCCCTGTCAGCTCAGGGCTGTGGGCCATGCACCACAGGACCAGGGCCGTGCCCACAGAGGGCAGTCTGGGAGCAGGAGTGGGCATGAGGCCCGCAGGCGTCCTGGAGAGAGCACTGCTGTGGCCAGAAGGACCCCACTGCATGGAGACAGACCTAGGGCCAAGGTGGCGTCCAGCAAAGCCCGAGGTGTGGCCAGGCCGGTCTCACTCGGAGCTGGGGGACTGAGCTCTGCAGCTTTGGCTTCCGTGCACGGTCCAGCTGCTCTCTGCCGGGGACCTCTCCAGTCACCTTCTTGTCCCTCCTCCAGTCAAGGCCAGAGTGACAGCAACAGTGTCACACTGAGAGGAGACAGGCCGGCAGCTCACCAGGGCCGATCCCGGCTTGCAGGTCACTGGCCACACGGCTCCTCTCCCTCGCCTGCCCCCACCCCTGCCGAGCCCCGCCCCAGCCTTCCAGAGGCCCCGCCCTCGCTAGGGCTGGGGCAGGCGCCTCGCTGTGGGCTCCCCGCCCCCAGGCGCGGCCCGCGTCTGAGCCCTGCTCTTGGTAAGCGCGCCCTCCCCACGGTGTCCCTCAGGGCCTTGTGCCGGGTCACGCTGGGCCAGGGAGAAGCCCACCCAGCCAGGTGATCTCCCCGCTCTGCCCAAGGGCCCTGGCTTGGAGGAAGCGCCCTCCTGCAGGGTCCCCTAAGACCCTCTGCACCTCTCCCAGTCTGACCACTGGGTGCCCGTGAGGAGGGCTCCCTAAGGGAGCACACCCCTTCCTGGGGGTCTCTGTGCACAGTCGACTGCCCAGTGTGGCTAAGTGAGAAAGGGGACGCTGGGCCCGAGACGCCAGTCACGGCTGCTCCTGAACACAGGCTCTCTCCAGCACGGCGTCTCCCGCAACACCTCCTGTTCCCACGGGAGCTGCCCCTGCTTGCCCTCTCAGCCCCCTCTGCCCTCCTCTGGGCACCTGCCTCCACTGGACGGATGACGGGCGATCCTGAGAGCGTCCACCAGGGGGTGCTGTGAGCCCACGGATGGTGGCGGGGCTGGGAGGGCAGGGAGGAGGGGGAGGCTGCTGCCTGGAGTCTCTGTGCTCAGGCTGCACAGGCCTGGCCTGCAGGGCCGAGGCAGCACCTGCTCCTGGAGACGGGCAGGGCTGTGAGCAGGCGACCGTGGAGGGCAGCAAGGGCAGGCCGCCTGGTGGCAGCTGCCCGCCTTGGTTCTGCCTGTGTGCTGGCCTCTGCCCCCACCGTGACCCTCAGCGCTGGACGGAACACGTTGTCCTGGACCTGGGCTTTGGGCCTGTCGGGGGCAACTGTGGCCACCAGAAGTCCCACTGCTCCAGGCCGTGACCCTCAGCCGTCTTGTGTGGGAGGGGCTGGGCCCAGGGGCTGACTGTGCCTGGCCTGGACAGCGGGCCCCGGAGGTGGGCCAGGCTGGGCAGCTGGCAGGGTGGCCTGATGGACCAGGGAGGTGGGCACGTGGCCTCTTCCAGAATCGAAAGTCCTCAAGGAGAAAGGACAACGTGTGTGTGAGGCCTCCAGGGAGGGGAGTGAGGGGGCGAGGGCTGGACTGTGAGGTGGGGGACGGAACAAGCCCAGGGAGAGGGGACGGTGGGTCCTGAGACACCTGCGGTGGCCCAGGTGAGGGAGGCCTGGGGGGTCCCTGCAGCCCAGCGGCACCTCGGCTCCCGCTGCAGAGCCAGGCCTCCCGGAGAGGCCGCGGGGACCAGGCCGAGTGGGGCAGAGTGGGAGGGAGGGAGGCAGAGAGGGGACAGGGACAGGGAGGGAGGGACAGGGACAGGGAGGGAGGGACGGGACGCCGCTGCCCTGCCAGTCCCTCGGGTGGCGGAGGAGCCGGGAGCGCCGCCAGCTGCTCTGAGTGACGGGCGGGGACCGGGCCTCACAGCCAGCGGCCCTCCAAGTGTGCCCGGCCACCCCCGCCTCTTCTCCCTGGTCCTGGACCGCAGTCAAGGCCTGTCCCTCCTCCTCCGCTGCTGCCGCCCCAGCCCAGCCCTCTCTGCTGGCAGCTGGGCCTTGCTCCTGCCCTGGGTGGAGCCTGGTGGCCTTGGGCACTCGGACACTCCTTGCACCTCTCTCTGGCCACGGGGGTCTCGCTGAATCTGCTTTCTGACCCCAAAATGGGCTTCTACCCTGATGCCCCTGCACTGCCCGCACCGGGTCCTGCCTTGCGGTCTTGTAGCTTGAGCTCTTTGTGCACGTCCTGTGTGGCCTGTCCCTGCAATGCCACCTGGGAGGTGGGGACGCCACTTGTCCCTCACCCCAAGCCTGGGATGCGGCTCATCGATGGTGCACAGACGTGTTTGTTGACTGACTGAAAGAAAAGCTGCTGCAGCTCCTGGGTGTGGTCTGCCCCACGCCTCAGCGTCCCACCTGCAGGCCACCTGCAGGCCACTGGAACCAGAGCTTGTGCGTGACCATACGGCATGAGGGGCTTCACCTCGGGCCTGCCTGCCGCAGTCAGCAAGTGCGGGCAGCGTGGGCATTACCTGCACAACCCCAGGTGCCATCTGGACCACTCCTCCCACGTCAGCATGTGACCTAGGCCAGGTCCTCACGGGGTGGTCACTTCTGCCAGGGTGAGAGGAGGCCACCCAGGTGAGGCGCCCAGGTGAGGCGCCCCGGTGAGGCGCCCAGGTGAGGCAGGCAGCTCCAGTCCAAGCAGGGGTCAGCAGCACTGCGGGCAGCACCCGATGAGCCTCCCACGGGGGGCAGAGACAGCACCCAGGTGAGGGCACAGGCCTGGGGTCAGCCCAGACCCCACCCGGGGCACCTGCCACTCTGTCCCTGAGCCAGAGTGTCCTGCTCCCTGCAAGTTAACCCGGCCCTGGGCGTGCAGGGGCGGGCCTGGCCTGGCTTCCCTGCCGGGCTGGGCTCCTTCCCAACAGACGACAAGTGTGCTGTAATTTCTCCCAACTCGACACAAACATCTCCCTGAGAAACTGGGTCACCAAACAAAGAGCTCCCGGCTGGCTCACTCACGCTCCCTTCCCGTCAATGGCCCCGTTCTCTCTCACACAGGAAGGTTCTGGGGGTCCCTGTGGGCGTCAATGGCCCTGTTCTCCTCTCACACAGGAAGGTTCTGGGTGTCCCTCTGGGCGTCAATGGCCCTGTTCTCTCTCACACAGGAAGGTTCTGGGGGTCCCTCTGGGCGTCAATGGCCCTGTTCTCTCTCACACAGGAAGGTTCTGGGGGTCCCTGTTCTGGGCGTCAATGGCCCTGTTCTCTCTCACACAGGAAGGTTCTGGGGTCCCTCTGGGCGTCAATGGCCCTGTTCTCCTCTCACACAGGAAGGTTCTGGGGGTCCCTCTGGGCATCAATGGCCCTGTTCTCTCTCACACAGGAAGGTTCTGGGGGTCCCTCTGGGCATCAATGGCCCTGTTCTCTCTCACACAGGAAGGTTCTGGGGGGTCCCTCTGGGCCCTCTGGGCGTCAATGTCAATGGCCCTGTTCTCCTCTCACACAGGAAGGTTCTGGGGGTCCCTCTGGGCGTCAATGGCCCTGTTCTCCTCTCACACAGGAAGGTTCTGGGGGTCCCTCTGGGCGTCAATGGCCCTGTTCTCTCTCACACAGGAAGGTTCTGGGGGTCCCTCTGGGCGTCAATGGCCCTGTTCTCCTCTCACACAGGAAGGTTCTGGGGGTCCCTCTGGGCGTCAATGGCCCTGTTCTCCTCTCACACAGGAAGGTTCTGGGGGTCCCTCTGGGTCAATGGCCCTGTTCTCTCTCACACAGGAAGGTTCTGGGGGTCCCTCTGGGCGTCAATGGCCCCCCTCCTCTCACACAGGAAGGTTCTGGGGTCTCCTCTGGGGGTCCCTCTGGGCGTCAATGGCCCTGTTCTCTCTCACACAGGAAGGTTCTGGGGGTCCCTCTGGGCGTCAATGGCCCTGTTCTCCTCTCACACAGGAAGGTTCTGGGGGTCCCTCTGGGCGTCAATGGCCCTGTTCTCTCTCACACAGGAAGGTTCTGGGGGTCCCTCTGGGCGTCAATGGCCCTGTTCTCCTCTCACACAGGAAGGTTCTGGGGGTCCCTGGGCGTCAATGGCCCTGTTCTCTCTCACACAGGAAGGTTCTGGGGGTCCCTCTGTCCCCCTGTTTCTCCTCTCTCACACAGGAAGGTTCTGGGGGTCCCTCTGGGCGTCAATGGCCCCTGTTCTCCTCTCACACAGGAAGGTTCTGGGGGTCCCTCTGGGCAATGGCCCTGTTCTCTCTCACACAGGAAGGTTCTGGGGGTCCCTCTGGGCGTCAATGGCCCCTGTTCTCTCTCACACAGGAAGGTTCTGGGGGTCCTGTTCTCTCTCACACAGGGCCCTCTGTCAATGGCCCTGTTCTCCTCTCACACAGGAAGGTTCTGGGGGGTCCCTCTGGGCGTCAATGGCCCTGTTCTCCTCTCACACAGGAAGGTTCTGGGGGTCCCTCTGGGCGTCAATGGCCCTGTTCTCTCTCACACAGGAAGTTTCTGGGGGTCCCTCTGGGGGTCCCTCTGGGCGTCAATGGCCCTGTTCTCCTCTCACACAGGAAGGTTCTGGGGGTCCCTCTGGGCGTCAATGGCCCTGTTCTCCTCTCACACAGGAAGGTTCTGGGGGTCCCTCTGGGCGTCAATGGCCCTGTTCTCCTCTCACACAGGAAGGTTCTGGGGGTCCCTCTGGGCGTCAATGGCCCCTGTTCTCCTCTCACACAGGAAGGTTCTGGGGGTCCCTCTGGGCGTCAATGGCCCCTGTTCTCCTCTCACACAGGAAGGTTCTGGGGGTCCCTCTGGGCGTCAATGGCCCTGTTCTCCTCTCACACAGGAAGGTTCTGGGGGTCCCTCTGGGCGTCAATGGCCCTGTTCTCCTCTCACACAGGAAGGTTCTGGGGGTCCCTCTGGGCGTCAATGGCCCTGTTCTCTCTCACACAGGAAGGTTCTGGGGGTCCCTCTGGGGTCAATGGCCCTGTTCCCTCTCACACAGGAAGGTTCTGGGGGGTCCCTCTGGGCGTCAATGGCCCCTGTTCTCCTCTCACACAGGAAGGTTCTGGGGGTCCCTCTGGGCGTCAATGGCCCTGTTCTCTCTCACACAGGAAGGTTCTGGGGGTCCCTCTGGGCGTCAATGGCCCCTGTTCTCCTCTCACACAGGAAGGTTCTGGGCGTCATGTCCCTCTGGGCGTCAATGGCCCTGTTCTCCTCTCACACAGGAAGGTTCTGGGGGTCCCTCTGGGCGTCAATGGCCCTGTTCTCCTCTCACACAGGAAGGTTCTGGGGGTCCCTCTGGGCGTCAATGGCCCTGTTCTCTCTCACACAGGAAGGTTCTGGGGGTCCCTCTGGGCGTCAATGGCCCTGTTCTCTCTCACACAGGAAGGTTCTGGGGGTCCCTCTGGGCGTCAATGGCCCCTGTTCTCTCTCACACAGGAAGGTTCTGGGGGAAGGTTATCTGGGGGTCCCTCTGGGCGTCAATGGCCCCTGTTCTCCTCTCACACAGGAAGGTTCTGGGGGTCCCTCTGGGCGTCAATGGCCCTGTTCTCTCTCACACAGGAAGGTTCTGGGGGTCCCTCTGGGCGTCAATGGCCCTGTTCTCTCTCACACAGGAAGGTTCTGGGGGTCCCTCTGGGCGTCAATGGCCCTGTTCTCCTCTCACACAGGAAGGTTCTGGGGGTCCCTCTGGGCGTCAATGGTTCTCACACAGGAAGGTTCTGGGGGTCCCTCTGGGCGTCAATGGCCCCTGTTCTCTCACACAGGAAGGTTCTGGGGGTCCCTCTGGGGCACAATGGCCCTGTTCTCTCTCACACAGGAAGGTTCTGGGGGTCCCTCTGGGCGTCAATGGCCCTGTTCTCCTCTCACACAGGAAGGTTCTGGGGGTCCCTCTGGGCGTCAATGGCCCCTGTTCTCCTCTCACACAGGAAGGTTCTGGGGGTCCCTCTGGGCGTCAATGGCCCTGTTCTGGGCCAATGGCCCTGTTCACACAGGAAGGTTCTGGGGGTCTTGGGCGTCAATGGCCCTGTTCCCTCTCACACAGGGGTTCTGGGGGTCCCTCTGGCAATGGCCCTGTTCTCCTCTCACACAGGAAGGTTCTGGGGTCCCTCTGGGCATCAATGGCCCTGTTTCTCCTCTCACACAGGAAGGTTCTGGGGGTCCCTTATCTGGGCGTCAATGGCCCTGTTCTCCTCTCACACAGGAAGGTTCTGGGGGTCCCTCTGGGCGTCAATGGCCCCTGTTCTCTCTCACACAGGAAGGTTCTGGGGGTCCCTCTGGGCGTCAATGGCCCTGTTCTCCTCTCACACAGGAAGGTTCTGGGGGTCCCTCTGGGCGTCAATGGCCCTGTTCTCCTCTCACACAGGAAGGTTCTGGGGGTCCCTCTGGGCGTCAATGGCCCTGTTCTCCTCTCACACAGGAAGGTTCTGGGGGTCCCTCTGGGCGTCAATGGCCCTGTTCTCCTCTCTCACAGGAAGGTTCTGGGGGTCCCTCTGGGCGTCAATGGCCCTGTTCTCCTCTCACACAGGAAGGTTCTGGGGGTCCCTCTGGGCGTCAATGGCCCTGTTCTCCTCTCACACAGGAAGGTTTGGGGGTCCCTCTGGGCGTCAATGGCCCTGTTCTCCTCTCACACAGGAAGGTTCTGGGGGTCCCTCTGGGCGTCAATGGCCCCTGTTCTCCTCTCACACAGGAAGGTTCTGGGGGTCCCTCCTCTGGGCGTCAATGGCCCTGTTCTCCTCTCACACAGGAAGGTTCTGGGGGTCCCTCGTCAATGGCCCTGTTCTCCTCTCACACAGGAAGGTTCTGGGGGTCCCTCTGGGTTCGTCAATGGCCCTGTTCTCTCTCACACAGGAAGGTTCTGGGGGTCCCTCTGGGCGTCAATGGCCCTGTTCTCCTCTCACACAGGAAGGTTCTGGGGGTCCCTCTGGGCGTCAATGGCCCCTGTTCTCCTCTCACACAGGAAGGTTCTGGGGGTCCCTCTGGGCGTCAATGGCCCCTGTTCTCTCTCACACAGGAAGGTTCTGGGGGTCCCTCTGGGCGTCAATGGCCCCTGTTCTCCTCTCACACAGGAAGGTTCTGGGGTCCCTCTGGGCGTCAATGGCCCTGTTCTCCTCTCACACAGGAAGGTTCTGGGGGTCCCTCTGGGCGTCAATGGCCCTGTTCTCCTCTCACACAGGAAGGTTCTGGGGGTCCCTCTGGGCGTCAATGGCCCCTGTTCTCCTCTCACACAGGAAGGTTCTGGGGTCCCTCTGGGCGTCAATGGCCCCTGTTCTCTCTCACACAGGAAGGTTCTGGGGGTCCCTCTGGGCGTCAATGGCCCTGTTCTCCTCTCACACAGGAAGGTTCTGGGGGTCCCTCTGGGCGTCAATGGCCCTGTTCTCTCTCACACAGGAAGGTTCTGGGGGTCCCTCTGGGCGTCAATGGCCCTGTTCTCTCTCACACAGGAAGGTTCTGGGGGTCCCTCTGGGCGTCAATGGCCCCTGTTCTCTCTCACACAGGAAGGTTCTGGGGGTCCCTCTGGGGTCAATGGCCCCTGTTCTCCTCTCACACAGGAAGGTTCTGGGGGGTCCCTCTGGGCGTCAATGGCCCTGTTCTCTGGGGGTCCCGTCTCACACAGGAAGGTTCTGGGGGTCCCTCTGGGCGTCAATGGCCCTGTTCTCCTCTCACACAGGAAGGTTCTGGGGGTCCCTGGGGCGTCAATGGCCCTGTTCTCCTCTCACACAGGAAGGTTCTGGGGGTCCCTCTGGGCGTCAATGGCCCTGTTCTCCTCTCACACAGGAAGGTTTCTGGGGGTCCCTCTGGGCGTCAATGGCCCTGTTCTCCTCTCACACAGGAAGGTTCTGGGGGTCCCTCTGGGCGTCAATGGCCCTGTTCTCCTCTCACACAGGAAGGTTCTGGGTGTCCCTCTGGGCGTCAATGGCCCTGTTCTCCTCTCACACAGGAAGGTTCTGGGTGTCCCTCTGGGCATCAATGGCCCTGTTCTCCTCTCACACAGGAAGGTTCTGGGTGTCCCTCTGGGCATCAATGGCCCTGTTCTCCTCTCACACAGGAAGGTTCTGGGTGTCCCTCTGGGCATCAATGACCCTGTTCTCCTCTCACACAGGTTCTGGGTGTCCCTCTGGGCAAATGACCCCTGTTCTCCTCCTCACACAGGGGGGTCTGGGGGTCCCTCTGGGCGTCAATGACCCCTGTTCTCCTCTTCACAGGAAGGTTCTGGGGGTCCCTCTGGGCGTCAATGGCCCTGTTCTCCTCTCACACAGGAAGGTTCTGGGGGTCCCTCTGGGAGTCTGCCCCATGCCCAGAGAGCTCTGGAAGTGGACGGGCCTGGGTGGCTGCAGGGTGGCCTGGCACAGGGTACTCTTCCTGGGGTCTCTGAGAGGCCTCGGCGGGATGTCTGCTGTCCTCCCCTCAGAGGAGTTGGTGACGGGGCCTGGGGTGGGAGACACTGCCCAGGTCACACAGAGCTGAGACGGGACGAGTCCCCTGCCTCTGGTGCTGGCCACGGTGCTCCGAGCACTCCCCGGGTGACACTCCCTGCCACAGGCAGGTGCCTTTCCGGGCTTTGCTCCCTCACTTGTAAAATGAGGTGGGCACTGCCACCTTCCTGGCGTGTGGGGGGCCTGTGTCCAGGCGCTACAGGGACTCTGGGGACGGTCGGTGCTGCAGGCCACAGCCCACCGCTGCCTCCTCGGTGCCGGGAGCACGCAGGCTCTGCGACCAGTGTCTGCTTCAGCTGGTGCCGCATGTGGCCCCTCGCAGGTGAAGGCCAGGCCCCGCACTGGTGGCGGGCGTCACCTGTGGCTGGGTCAGCACCCAGGGCTGTGGCCTTGGCCGTGCCCGCCCTCACCAGCCTCCGTTTCTGTCTGGGAAGTGAGGAGGTGGAGCCCCGGTGAGCAGCTCTGTGTGGGACTCAGGGGAGGGGCCTTGGAGCATCGGGGACATGCACCTCCCGGTGGGACGGCCGGGCCTGGGGCTGGCTGAGCCTGCGAGGCTGGTGCTGCGCAGCGCGGGCCTCCTGGAAGTCCCTGGCATTGTGTCTGGGAGCCTTCCTTGGAGAAGGAGGAGACGGGTTGGGCCAGAAGGTCTCGGTATCGCCAGGGCAGGGACCCGCCCCTCTGGGCTCCAGGGTTTCTCCTCTTGGAGAGTCTGTGGCCAGGGCCAGCAGGGCTGTGGTGAGGCTGGGAGGCACGTGACAGGAGGCAGCTGTGCCAGGGCTGGACGCCGCTCCAACCTCGCTTTCTACTTGTGATGACAAGTCCCTGGTTGGTGCCCTAATGAAGACAAGGCTGCCGCACTCCAGGGAGGCCACACGGGCTCGATCGCTCCTGGCTCTTGGCTGGCTTGGCAAATGGGCCTGCTTCTCCAGGCCAGCTGTCCCCGGGCCTCCAGCCTTGGCTCCGAGCCCAGCCCGGCCCTGCCCACCTGCCCTCCTCTAGCAGGCGAGATCCCTCCACTCAGGCTCTGAGCATGAACCTGTCCCCACACCGCCACCCGCCCGTCCACCATGCTTCAGCACCCCCACGTGCTGGTCCAGCCACCCACACACCCATTCATCCGTGCACCCCACCTCCCCCCGCCCATGTGCTGGTCCGTCCGTCTGTCCTCTCAGCCACCGTCCACTCTCCATTCATGCGCTCAGCCTTCTTTCCACCCTCCGTCCGTCCACCCATCCATCATCCTCCCATCCATGCACTCATCCATTATTCTCCATCTACCATGCATCCACACGTCTGCCCATCTACCCAGGCAGGCACCCATCCGTCTGTCCATCCTTCTGTCCATCCCTTCACCCACATTCTACCAGTGCTTTTCTTGGAGAATTCAAGCCTATCGGTCTAGGCCTGGGGCGGGCGGGGGAGATCAGAGGAGGCACAGCTGGACAGTGCTTCCCAGAACCCGAGTCTTCGGGCAGCCGACGGGTGGGGGTGACGGTGCCCGTGGGCGCAGGGAAGGGTGGGTGCGGGCGGCCAGGGTGCTCAAGACTGGGGCGGGGGGGCTCCTGGAGGACAGAGCGGGGCTGGGGTGCAGAAGACGCCTCCTGGCCACCCAGCTCTCCCCACGGCATCTCCTGATATGGCGAGGAGGAGACAGCTCCAGCAGTCTGCGACGGGCCGCCCACACGGGGGTGGTGCCACCAGCCTGCCCACAAGCCATCTGCCTCGTTCCTTCCCTTCCCGAGCGTGCCGGAGCCCGTGGGCTGCCTGGCTCCCAGCACGGCTGCCGGCTGCACGTGGGCCCTGGACTCCCGTGTCCTGGTGGAGAAGGCCCGCAGAGCTCACGGGCGGTGGGCAGCTCCTCCCTGGGGCTCCAGGACCCGCTGCCGTCTGCAGAGGCTTCTGCCCTCAGGCCGGGCGTCCTGGGAGGCAGGCGGGTGCTGCCTCGTGGAAGTGTGCACAGCCGGCCTGCGCCCGAGCCCAGAGCCTGGAGGGGCAGGTGACACGGTGTCGGTCGTGTGACTCAGCGGCAGCCTCCTGGGAACCTGGGCGGGGGATGGACCAGAGGCGAGGGGTGGGCGTGGCTTCTGCAGGTGCAGCGTGGGCAGGCCTGTGGGGCCCAGAGGCCGCAGAGCCGGCAGGACGGGGGCGGGGGCCAGCGCCCTGCAGGGCGGCTGAGACGAGTCTGCCCTCTGCTGCCCTCCCGCGCGGGCTCCTGAGGTCCAGCAGGGCCCAACCCGCGGGGAGGACGTCCCCCCTCCAGTCATCCCCGGTGCCCTGCCAGGGCACCTCTGTGCCACCCGTGGCTGCTGGTGGGCCTGGCAGCCCTCCCTGAGAACAACCACCATGGGGCTCCTTAGCCATGGGAGACGGTCCTGTGCATTGTGGGTGAGCAGCGTCTCTGGTGCCCCGCTGCCTGCAGCAGCACCCCTCAATCGTGAGAACGAGAGTGTGCCCAGATATTACCAAACGTCCCCGGGGGGCAGAGTGGCCCTGCGGAGAGTTGCCGCTCCAGGTCGTGAACGTGCACACCCTCTCCGACCTCCGGTGCTCCAGGCATAGGGGCACGCGTCCCTCCTACGGGACACTCCCACCCAGCCAGGCCCCTCCTGTCCCTGGGCTGCCGCTGCCTCTGCCGCCTGGCCGTCCAGCTGTTCCAGGTCAGGTCATCCCTTCTCTAAGTGCTGACTCGGCAGAGAGAGGACGGGCTGGAGGACATGGGGGACAGAGGAAGACCGTGTTCCCCGAGGTGGGCAGGTTCCCAGCCGAGCGTGCGGCCGTCCCTCCTGGCACAGTCCAGTGCTCTGCCCTCTGATGGGTGGGCGCTTCGGGCTTGGTGAGCTGGTTTCTGGGTGACAGGGGACAAAGAGGGCACAAGTGGATCCTGGTGTGGGGCGCTTCTCCTTGTGTCATCTGGGGTGGACAGAGTGTCTAGTGGACAGCAATGCAGGGCCCTTAGGGAGCTGAGGGGGTGGGCAGGGGGACTCTGGGCTCTGAGGGGAGGATTTGGGGGTTTCAGAGACGCAGGACTCCGGGCCCCTGTGCACTGTAGGAGAAATGCAGAAAAATCAAAGGACCTTAGGAGGCTTCTCTGTGCTTGTCACTGAACTGATTCAAAATTTTTTAATATATTTTTTTTAGTTGTAGTTGTACACAATAAATTTATTTTGTTTGTTTATTTTATGTGTTGCTGAGGAACGAACCCAGCGCCTTGCATGTGCTAGGCGAGCGCTCTACTGCCGAGCCCCAGCCCCAGCCCCAGTAATAATGTTGATCGTTTTTTTTTTTTTTTGGTGGTGCTGGGGATTGAACCCAGGGCCTGTGCGTGCGAGGCAAGCACTCTGCCAACTGAGCTGTATCCCCAGCCCCTGATCCAAATTTTTAAAGACCGGAATTTCGTTATTGATTAATCATGACTGCCGGCCTGTGGGTCTTGAACTTGAGCCTGGCAGAGCCTGGGTATCGGGATTGCATGAAGCATGCTCAGAGGGGCGGGGTTGCTGGCCCACCAGCCCCTGTGCTGCCCGGGGGGTGCTGCCCCGCCTGGGGCCTTTGCGGAGCTCCCTGGAGGAGGACGGCGGGCACGGCCTTGCAGGTGACTGTGGCTAGGAGTGGGCGTCCCGTGGATGTGCAGGAAGGCCCGGGCGGGGGTGGCGATGCTGTGTGGGCGTGGGCGTGGGCACGGGCACGGTGGGGCTTCCGGCAGCGCAGACTGAGTGGCCCCCGAGGCCCGGGGCCTCACAGCTGCACTTGACATGCCAGTCTGTGACGGGGCACTGAGCGTCGCCTGTGGTACCCACACGCCGGTGAGCCGGAGTCTGGCGCGGACCAGACCTGCCTCTTCTCCCGGCCCCCGCCCGCCGCTGGCACTGGCGCTCCCGGGCGCTCCTGGCCGACGCCACCCTCTCACCCCCGAGCGCCTCGCGCCCAGGCTCACCCTCTGCAGCCCAGGGCCCCCAGGGCGCTGGAACTTCCGCTGGCTCAGGCCGGCCTTTGAGACCCGGAGTTACTGGCCTTGCCCCTGGGCACCCCTCCTGCTCCCACATGTCCCTGTCCCACCCTCCCAGGTATGTGGTGGGCCACCGGCCTCTGGTCGTGCCGTGCCCGACGCCCCTTGTCTGCCTGAGCTTCAGGGCACAGCCAGGCCCTCCTGCCTGGAGAAGCCTCTCCCACCTCCTCCTCCCGGCCCAGCGCCCAGCACCACGCCAGGTGCCTGCCGGGCGTCCACCCCGCACGTGCCTGCGGGAACTGAGGCAGTGTTCCTCAGGCTGGGGACCAGTCTCCAGCACCACCTTATGGCCCAGCACATTGGGGACAGGGACTGGGGAGCACGTGAGGGTCCCGAGGCAGGGGCGAGTGCGGAGGAGCTGGTGCCGAGTCTGGCCCACGTGGAAGCCGCGCCTGGACCTGCTCTGGGCATCCCCCCTCCCACGCTTGAGACCCGCCCTGGGCCCCTCCGGCCCGGCCTGCTGGTGCTTCTCCTCACATCCCCTCTGTGCCCTCCGGGCCCCTCCTGCACCCACTTCCTCCCCCACTCCTCGCCCTGCAGAGGGCGGAGAGAGAATCTCCCGAGACACCTGGGGTGGGAGGCCGGCGGGAGGGGCTCTGAACACCTCCCTTCTCCTGGGAGCGGAGCAGCTGCGAGAAGGGCCCTCTGGTTAAGTCACAGGTAGTCTCAGGGCGGAGTGCGAGTGCTGGGACCAGCCCAGAGTGCTCCCGGGACCTGCACACCCTGAGCCGGCCCTGCCAGCACTGGGGGTCTTCAGGGAGACCTGTCCCTAGCTCGTCACGGGTCTCCTCCTGGAGAAAGGGGGCCACATCACACCGATTTTGTGATCAGCATTTCCCACACTTCTCTGGAAATCCAAGTGCAAAGACTTTGGGCGCACGGCCGTTCCCGTTCCCGTGAGTGCTTGGTTTGCCTCCTGAGGGGGAGGGAGGGAGGGCCAGCTGCACGAGACAGGGCATCTGTGCAGAGACGGGCAGTGGGTGGGTGTTGGCACAGCCCCAGGCCTGTCTCCTCAAGCTGTGGACCAAGCTCGGAGACCACACAGGGGCCCTTGGGACCTCAGTTTCTTTCTCTGGGAATTGGAGTCGTGAAGAGTCTGTCTGCCAGCGGAGGGTGGTCACCAGCCCGGGGTGAGCAGCCGCCCCCGCCTGAGTCTCCCAGGCTGCCCTCCCAGGCCTGCTGCCGCCCGCTTCCCCACACCGCACTTCCCGGCCACAGCTCCCCAACCTCACAGCTGTCACTGGTCATATTTATTTTATTCTATTGCTTTGATCTATAAAATGCCTGGAAAATCCTCCCTCCAAAGGTGCTGGCTCTGCCTCACTTTTTAGTAGTAAAATATAGTGCTTAAAAACATTTCATGGCGCTCAGTAAATTTTTTATTAAGGAGACTCACGGGTTGCAGATTGGTGGCCTGACTTGGCTTTTCTCTCCTGGGCTTAGGGACACCCAGAGAGGGACAGAGCCAGAGCAGGGAGAAGCACCAGGCCTTGTGTTCACAAGTGCCCAGCCACGCAGTGCCCCAGTGCCCAGCCACGCAGTGCCCCAGTGCCCAGCCACACAGTTACCCAGTGCCCAGCCACGCAGTGCCCCAGAGCCCAGCAATGCCCCAGAGCCCAGCCACGCAGTGCCACAGGCCCAGTGGGGTGCCGAGTGGAGAGGGCGCCGCGCCCGTCTCCACAGCAGGGCCCAGGAGGGCGGGGAAGTCCCAGGGGTGGGCTGCGCCCCTTTCCTCCGCCCCTCAGGGCAGCCTCTCCGCCTTCTCAGAGGGGCAGCTGGTGCCCTGGCTTGGCAGGGCAGCTGGGGCACAGGATGGACGTCCAGCTCGTGGGAGAATCGCAGCGCCCCAGCCGGCTCGCCTGTCCACTGTCTCAGGACGGCCTTCCCCAGTGGTGGGAGAGAGGCCAGGCGGAGGGCCGACCAGTGTGCCGAGACCCCTCCACGTCACCCTCGCTCTGCTCAAGACATACGCGGCCGTGGGGAGTGTTGAGGGGTGATGCCGCCTCCTGACAGGGCCAGGCTGGCTCTGGGGCGCCGTGCCCGCCTCTCAGGCACAGGGCCACCTGGGTGATCGCCCCAGTCACCCAATCCAGCTACAACCCGAGGCCACAGTTTGCGCACCCTGGTCTTCGGGCAGGAGACGTGGACCGGAGGAGAACCGCGAGCTGCGCTGCTCACTGCCAGGAGGCTCCAGGCCGGGGCACACGGGGGCATACTGGGGCACACGGGGGCACACGGGGGCACACTGGGGCACACGGGGGCACACTGGGGGCACACTGGGGGGGGCACACAGGGGCACACTGGGGCACACGGGGGCACACTGGGGCACACAGGGGGCACACTGGGGCACACGGGGGCACACTGGGGCACACTGGGGCACACAGGGGCACACTGGGGCACACGGGGCACACTGGGGCACATTGGGGCACACGGAGGGGCACACTGGGGCACACTGGGGCACACAGGGGCACACTGGGGCACACGGGGGCACACTGGGGCACACGGGGCACACTGGGGGCACACTGGGGCACACGGGGGCACACTGGGGCACACTGGGGCACATTGGGGCACACTGGGGCACACGGGGGGCACACTGGGCACACGGGGGCACACTGGGGGCACACTGGGGCACATTGGGCCACACGGGGGCACACTGGGGGCACACTGGGCACATGAGGGCACACTGGGGCACACTGGGGCACACTGGGGCACACTGGGGCACACTGGGGGCACACTGGGGCACATTGAGGCACACGGGGGCACACTGGGGGCACACTGGGGCACACTGGGGCACACAGTGGCACACTGGGGCACAGGAGCACGCAGACACCCTGCCTGGAGGGCACGGGCCTGAGCCAGGGGACCCCCAGGGCAGTGCCTCAGAGGAGCTGCGCGGGGAGCGGCCCGGCGCTCGGAGCCGACACCCGGCTGGGGACAGTGTTCAGCCCACCCACCAGGCCGGACCCCGGGCTCCCAGGGCCGGGCAGGTGCTCAGGTCCTGCCTCGCTGCGGGGGACTGTTCGCCTGGACGGGCACGGTGCTGGCCCTGGAGAGTGCAGCTCCACAGCAAGGCCCGGGAGGCCTCCCACACAGGAAACCTGTCACGCTGGGCATTCGATCGAACGTCAGCAAACAGGTAGGGAATCCGACCAACAAGGAGAAAATCCCGCAGAGTCACCGCAGGCGACAGGCGGGCAGGCGGTGCTGAGACGGGCCGCGGCAGCTTCCGCACGTTGGGGCAGCTGGAGGAAGCGCTGGACGCATTAGGTGAGGTCTGGAAATACCGAGGGAGACCCAAATCCAGGTTCTGGGCTGGGCCTGTAAAGCACATGGTGGGTCGAACACTGCGCGATAAACTGGGCGCACTTGCGGACGGCTGCAGGAGCCTCCCGTGAAACAGGAAAGACGCTGGGCAGCACATGGGGAGCCTGGCCCCACCCAGGGCGCCCAGTGCACGCGCAGCTGGAGGCCGGGTCGGGAAGAGGAGGCCGCGACGCACGGTGGAGAGAGTGGCCAAGCCCAGAGCCAGGAGCGCCCTGGAGCCCAAGCCCAGGAAGCAGGGAGAGCGGCCGAAAAGGCCCTCGAAACCCAGCTCGGAAGCCGTGACGGAGAGGAAGTCTTCAAGAGCAGGAGGAAAGGACACTCAGGAAGGAAGGCCAGTGCGGAGCCCCCGAGCGGCGGGAAGCGGGGCGCGAGGTCTTCAACGCTCCGCCCACGTGGCCTTCGCTTCTCAGAGGAGACATCTTTCAGAGACGGAGGCAGAACGGAGACCTCTTAGCCTGTGAAACGGACAGCGTGGTCGACCATCTGCACAACAGGCCAGAGGCAGGCCGCAGAGCTGGGTGTGTGACCACAGAGATGTGGTGAGCGGAGGAGTGCACCCGGGAGCACCCCACACACGCACACGCACGCGCGTGTGCACACAGCCCTTTCTCTGTCATTCAGATCTCTGTGCTAGCCACAGCAACATGGTTTTCTGTGTTTGGAGGAGTGGTGGTGGGATTGGACCAGGGCCTTGCGCATGCGAGGCGAGCACTCTACCAAGCGAGCTGCGTCCCCGCCCTCAGCACAGTGACATGAAGAGACACCTCAGGTGCTCACACACCGGCACTCCGTTCTCAGGGAAGCCCCGACGGGCAGGTACGATCTCCATCTCATTCCTCGGACGAAGAAGCCGAGGCCGGGGAGGCTCATGTGACCGGCCCACACAGGCACCGCAGGACCAGGCCTGGAGCGGAACTCTGTGGCTTTCACTCCCAAACCGTGCTGGGAACACTCTCCTTGTCCCACACTCTCCACATCCTGGTCCTGCCAGGCCCTCCGGCCCCATGCTCCTACGCCAGGGGTCTCCCCAGCATGGGGGGCGGCCGACGCCCTCCTCCTCCGCCAGCTTCCTGCCATTTCACCAGAGCTTGCTGAATCTCCAGGAGATGGAATATGGGCCGGGGCTGTTGCCGTGGCAACTGCTCATCATTTATTGATGGTCCGAGCGCCCACTTGCTCAAACACCAGGAGTGGTTTGCTGGTTCCCCTCAGTGGCCCGCAGGTGCTGAGCAGGGGGTGGGAGGGCGAGGAAGGGGAGGGTAGTGACCCTGCCTGCTGCCCCTGGCATCCTCGGACACCAGAAGTCGTCTTTTCTGCTTCCTCTCCAAGTGCTCAGTCACACACCAGGTGCTGAAGGCAGACCCCATCCTGGCCCTGCGGCAGGCCGTGGGCCGGCAGGGGCAGTCCCGGTATCCACGGCCGAGTCCCCAGATGGCCCAGCTGCTGCCCGCCCCCATTGCACCGCACAGGCCGGCCGGCCTTGGTGTGCTCACGACCCACGTGACGAGCGCTCGTGTGGGGACAGCAGCAGGCTCGGGAGGGGTGGCGGCAGCTCGCAGCTGGCTCGCGGGCAGGGCCAGCAGGCCCTCCATCGGGAGCATGAACACAGGTCATTGTCGCGCGGCACGCGGCACGAGCTCCACCCTGATCTAAGTGCGCAGTCCGTGGCAGAAGCCGGCCCAGTGCAGCTGTCACCACCGCCCGCCCGGGAACTGTCACCTTCACAAGCTGACACCTGTCCCCGTGAAGCACGGGCCCCAGCCCCTCCCCAGCTCTGCACCCGCCGCTGGGCTTCCTGTGTCTGGACTGGATGATTCTGAGACCTCACCTAAGTGGCGTGCGTGCGTGCGTGTGTGTGCGTGAGTGTGTGTGTGCATGCGTGTGCGTGCGTGCGTGTGTGTGCGTGAGTGTGTGTGTGTGTGGTGTGACTAGCTTACTGTGCTTGGCACCGTGTCTGGTCCCTCTGGGCTGTAGCTGGTGCAGGAATGTTCTTCCTTTTTAGCTGATCAGTGGTCTGCTGGGGTGGGCCACGTCTCACCCGCACGTGTTGATGGACACTTTGACGGACACTCGGGTACAGGTGGCGGCTCGGTGCACGAGCCGCCGCTGGGTGTGGAGCAGCGGTCTGGCTGGGCGCGGAGGCCCTGGGGGCATGATGAGGCTCTGAGTTCCCCTGGCACCAGGGGTGGGGGAGGAAGAAGAGCCACGGGTGGGTCAGGAGCTTGGGCCTTCCCTGCCCTTTCCTGTCACCAGCTCCCTCGGGGACCCCCTTCCTGCGGGGATGGCATCTGAGGCAGCCCGGGTATCTCTCGTCCCTGACAATAGTGACCAGCGGTGTGCTCCGACCCCAACACCCCGCACCTCCTCGCTGCCTCCAGGGTCGAGCCCTGCCCTCCAGGTGAGGCCCTCAGGTGGGATGGGCCTGGCGCCTGCAGAGTCACGGAGACGGGGACCAGAGGGCGGGCTCCCTGGAGGTGACTTGCTCTGAGTGTCCCCTAGAACTCCCCATGGCAAACTCTGCTGGGTGCCGCCCTCACCTGACACCTGGATCGGCTGGGACCTCGGCCTTGGACTCCAGCCTCCAAGCTATGGAAGTGCCTTTCTGTGTTCTGTAGGTTGCCGGGTCTCAGGGCTGCGGTCACAGCAACAGCACGGGCCAAGGTGGGAGGGTGTAGGAGACTCCATCTCCGAGGTCTGCCCTCCGCAGCTTCCGCCAGTGGGGAGCCTCCTGGCCAGCCACCACCAGTGCCCCTCTCCTAGGGTCCACTACCACTGGCCTTCATGGGAGGTGTCACTTTCATGATGACCTGAGGCGTAGACCCCCTCTGGGAGGACCGGCTGGCCCTCTGGGGGGTACACGACAAGGCGCCATCTGGGAGGCAGGTTTGCTCACGGCTCCAGCGCCCTGAGGCGCCCCCTTGGAAGCAGAGAGCAGCCCTCTCGACTCAACCTGCTGACACCTTGCCCACGGGAAATGAATTCTATTCCGTGCAAATTACCCAGTGTCAGGTATTTTGTTACAGCTGCACAGATGGACGAAGACAGTCTCGTGACTTCCTAGATTGATGGACTGTGGTAGAAGTGCCCAGGCTAGATTCAAAGAAGCCCTACAGCCTCGCTGGGGCCTTTTGGAATTCCTGCCCTTGCAGCCTTGCAAGGGGTCTGGCCACACTGCTGTGGAGAGGCCCCGCAGCTCCGTGGAGCCCAGCCTTCCAGCCACCCAGCTGGGGCCCCAGACAGCTGGGCTCACGGTCACGCGAGCGGGCAGAGAGGACTTGCACTGCTTCCTTGGCCTTCACAGCAGAAGGTGACGACGTCGGGCCCTCTGACACCCGCCGTCATGCTGATGGGTGATGAGCTCACGGCGTGCTGGCTGGGGCAGGTCAGCGGAGCGGCAGTGCCCGGTGAGGCCTTGCCGAGCGCGTGCCCTGGAGGGGGCGAGTCCCTTCTGAGGCCTCCGCATGGAGGTGCCTGGGCTGGCTCGAGCCCAGGGGGTGAGGGGCCGGCTGCTGGGGCCTGGGTGGCCCAAGGCCCAGCTGGGCACCAGCTCTGGAGAGGGGAGGCCTTGCCAGGAAGAGCCCTCACAGTGCTGGCCTGCCAGTGGCCACAGTAGCCATGCCCTGGAGGGCAGTCAGCTCCCACCGGGCACCCTTGAGCGCCCCATGGGCAGCCTCTCCTCCTACAGAGGTGCCGGGCACCCCGAGAGCCCCGTGGGCAGCCTCTCCTCCTGCAGAGGTGCCGGGCAGCCCGAGAGCCCCGTGGGCAGCCTCTCCTCCTGCAGAGGTGCCGGGCAGCCCGAGAGCCCCGTGGGCAGCCTCTCCTCCTGCAGAGGTGCCGGGCAGCCCGAGAGCCCCGTGGGCAGCCTCTCCTCCTGCAGAGGTGCCGGGCAGCCCGAGCGCCCCGTGGGCAGCCTCTCCTCCTGCAGAGGTGCCGGGCAGCCCGAGCGCCCCGTGGGCAGCCTCTCCTCCTGCAGAGGTGCCGGGCAGCCCGAGAGCCCCGTGGGCAGCCTCTCCTCCTGCAGAGGTGCCGGGCAGCCCGAGAGCCCCGTGGGCAGCCTCTCCTCCTGCAGAGGTGCCGGGCAGCCCGAGCGCCCCGTGGGCAGCCTCTCCTCCTGCAGAGGTGCCGGGCAGCCCGAGCGCCCCGTGGGCAGCCTCTCCTCCTGCAGAGGTGCCGGGCAGCCCGAGAGCCCGTGGGCAGCCTCTCCTCCTGCAGAGGTGCCGGGCAGCCCGAGAGCCCCGTGGGCAGCCTCTCCTCCTGCAGAGGTGCCGGGCAGCCCGAGTGCCCCGTGGGCAGCCTCTCCTCCTGCAGAGGTGCCGGGGCAGCCCGAGTGCCCCGTGGGCAGCCTCTCCTCCTGCAGAGGTGCCGGGCAGCCCGAGTGCCCCGTGGGCAGCCTCTCCTCCTGCAGAGGTGCCGGGCAGCCCGAGTGCCCCGTGGGCAGCCTCTCCTCCTGCAGAGGTGCCGGGCACCCGAGTGCCCCGTGGGCAGCCTCTCCTCCTGCAGAGGTGCCGGGGTACCCCGAGTGCCCCGTGGGCAGCCTCTCCTCCTGCAGAGGTGCCGGGCAGCCCGAGAGCCCCGTGGGCAGCCTCTCCTCCTGCAGAGGTGCCGGGCAGCCTGAGCGCCCCGTGGGCAGCCTCTCCTCCTGCAGAGGTGCACCTATCAGGGATGTCCCAAATGTCTGGCCCCCGGCCGGGGACTCCACGGCCTCAGGCATGATGGCCCCACTGCCCACAGGACTCTGGTCCCTCTCGCGGGCGCTGCTCCTGAGAGGGCCCTGCACCAGGCGGAGCAGCAGCCTTCAGGGGACACCATCCCCGCCCAGCCCCAAGGAGGGGGTTTGTGTGGTGCTGTGTCCCTCGGGGGAGGGACTGAGGGCTTGGGGACACGGGTCCCCAGTACCCCGGGGACCTCGGGCTTCACACACCCCGCGGGCTCTCTCGGCTCAGGGTCCTGGTCCCCTGGGTGCGTCGTAGCCAAGGCTGCGCACCAGCTGTCCCGGCTCAGCCTCAGCCTCCTGGCTTCACCAGCTCTCCCACCTGTCCTTTCTCTGTCCCCCGCAGCCCCTCCTGGAGGCCACCCTGCATTCACCTAAATGTTGGGAACAGGCGGGGGAGGGGCCGGCCTTCGGGCTGAGACTGACCCGCGGGTCCTGTAGCGGGCGGGCCTGCCTCCTGGGGCCGCCTCCCAGCAAGGAGCCAGGGTGTCTGGGGACAGACTGGTGGCGGGCAACAGGTCCCCTCCCGAGAAGGTGTCCCGGTTTGGCCAGCCAGCGCCTGGCTCATGGTGGTGCCCAGTGGGCAGAGAGTGGGCACGGGCATGGAGGAAGGGGCACCGTCCACAGGGAAGGTGGGGACAGCGACCCCCTGGGGGGCATTGGACCAGCAGCCCAGTGAGCCTGGGGGACGAGGGCCAGTGGGAGGGACTGTCTGTAGCCCAGTGGGCGAGGGGGAAGGGTTAAGCCCCACTGTCCCTCCCAGGACAGGGCCTCCAGCCCCAGGCAGCAGAGCCCCGCCTGCTCTCGTTGTCCGCCCTCTTCAGGGTCCACCGAGTCCTCCAGCTGCACCCTGACGGAGGGGCAGCGTGCCCATGGGGACGGAGACGGAGGGGCAGCGTGCCCACGGGGACGGAGACGGAGGGGCAGCCTGCCCACGGGGACCGAGACGGAGGGGCAGCCTGCCCACGGGGACCGAGGGAGGGGCAGCCTGCCCACGGGGACGAGACGAGGGGCAGCCTGCCCACGGGGACCGAGACGGAGGGGCAGCCTGCCCACGGGGACCGAGACGGAGGGGCAGCCAGAGAAGCTCCGTCCAGGTGGCTCTGACCTTGGCCTTCCCCACCCCACAGCCCTGCAAGCCCCTGGCCACTTCTGCCTTCCAGTGTCCCCAGGAGCCTCCCCCTGAGCTCCTTGGACATGACTTGCTGGCCTTGTAACCACAGGACAGCTGCAGATACCGGGGGGCGACAGGTGGAGGTGGGCCTTCACTGGTCCCCAGACGTCCTGTTTTAAGCGGAACAGGACACGTGAGACAGTTTGGGTGTGGTTCAATGTGACTCCAAAGGCACTGACCTGTGGCCCAGGTGAGGCATGAAGAGGGCGGGGAGCACCGTCTGGAGTGCTCACAGTGGGGCCTTGAGAGGGACTCGGCTGCATTAGTGTCACCAGGATGGGCCCCTGCCACTCGATCCTGGTTGCTTTTTTTTTTTTTTTTTCACTCCCTGTCTCTGGCATGCCGTGTCCTGCATGGCCCTGGGACTCTGCCAGCAGGCAGGCCGTCACCAGATGCATCTCCGAAACCATGGACCAGAATAAACATGTTTTCCTTTAAAGAGTATGAAGCCTCGGGTATTTCATTATAGTACCAGAAAACAGATGGATGCAAAGAGGTTGGCTGTCAGCACAGGTCCGCCTGACCCGGAGCCCCATCTCCCCGCCAGTCTCACTCCGGGGAAGGTGTGTTTGCAGGTGAGGGTGCTTGGTCCCTTCTCTTCATGGGGCCTCTCCACGGTGGGGAAGATCTGCAGCTGTCTTGCAGGTCATTGAACGATCAGGAACAAGATGCCACCGAGTTCCCCTCTGACCACCTGCAATGGTCCCCACAGCTGGGAAGTCCTAGTTGAGGCTCTGCACGTCTGCCGGAGACTTGAGCAGACTCTGCCTCTGTGATCACTCTCTGTGTCATCTCACTCTCCGACACCCTCACGCCCCTCTCTCGGAGAAACGTCCAACTTCGGAGACGCCACTGAATACATATTGCAGTAATGGCCCTGGTTATGAGCCATTAGAGCTTTGCAATTGCATTATTAACAAGAAAATCCCTGCAGACATCTAACATGCATCAAACTACTCAATACCCACATTTGATCATAATTAAAAGTAAAAAATACAGGCCAGGAGGGGCTGGTTGTGACGGATTTGTTACACCGGGCTAATGGCAGCAATATTAACAGGAGGAGGTGGTGGAGACGGGCTTGGCAGGGTGCCTGGGTGACATGTGCTGGCGAGGGAGATTGTGGCTTTGGTGATTGATGCCCCCAACGCCAAATCAAGGCACAGAAACTGCTCCATCCCCTGGCTCCTCCTCGACCCGTGCTGGGGATCTGAGCCCTCTGTGCTGAGCAGGACACGGACTCCACGTTGCGGGGTGGGACTGCACGGGGGAAAGAGCTCAGGCAGCCTCGGGGCTGGCCCTCCCCAAACCTTAACCCACATGGGGGCTGGGGGTCTTGCCGCGATTTGAAGCCTGAGCCAGTAGGTGTTCAGTGAGCCCCGTCCCTGCACCAAATTTCCATTGGAGGGGTGCATAAAACAACAAAGATTTGTCCGCCCTTATTCAGGGACCCCCAAGTCCCACACCGAGGAGCCAGCCAGGCTGTGCTCCCTCCACAGGCTGAGGGGAGGGTCTGTCCTGCCTCTTCCAGCTCCTGGTGGCTCCAGCTGACCCTTGGTCTCGGCTCATCTGCACACGGTCCTTCTCTGCTCTTGTCGCGATTCTCCAGGACACCAGGGATGATTTGGGGCCACAGGATGACCAAGGCCGATCTCCTGTCCCAAACCCGGCTTTGCACCAACAGGTGCTTTCCACAGGAGGTCACGTGTGCCATCCCAGGGATCTGGGTGGCGTCCTTGGGGGCCGTTTTTCAGCTGACCACTAGAGCCAGCGGAGGGACCTGCCACTCCGTCTCTAAGGAGCGCTGGGTGCCCCAGATGTGCAGGCCTGGTGGCTTCCTGGAGCGCTGTGGAGTGTGAGGGTCTCGGGGACACGCACACTGCCCGGGACAGGGCGAGCCCACTCAGGGCACCGAGCTGCAGCTCGTTCTCCGAGGGACTTCAGGAAATGGGTCAGCTGGCTGGGGGGCAGCTGGGCCCTGGGGGGCAGCTGGGCCCTGGGTGGGCGGGGAGATCCTGGAGCCTGGGCAGCTCCCGTGCCGTCCTCCTGTGAAGCTTGCACCCGGGGGGACGGGCGTCCCATGCTGTCACTGCGCCACTCCAGAACGCACCCTGCCGCTGTGGCCCGTGCCGTGCCCCCTGCACGAGGAGGAGGCCTCGACCAGGGACGAGGCGCGTGGGGTTGTGGCCACAGATTGGGTTTTAATTTATGCCTTACTTAGATAGAAATCACAGACCCAAAGTCCACCTGTCCCGGCTGCAGCGTGCAGGGCGCTTCCATACTCACAGCGCCGGGCACCCACCGCTATCCAGCGCCAGCTCTCTCCCATCACCCGGAGACTCGTGCCCGCCAGCAGTCACGCCACCTGCCCCCAGCCTGGTCACACTCACCTGCCTTCTCCACTGGGTGGTGCGGCCTCGCCGGCTGCTGGCCGGGGCCGTGGGCAAGCAGCACCCCTTTCCCCAGGGCCTGCTTGTCTGCAGGCCTGGGTGGCAGACGGCGGGTGCCCGTGCCCTGGGGCAGGGCAGGGGGCGTTGGGACTCCCCTCCACGGCAGCTATGGGAGCTGCTAAAGAGGAGGCCCAGGCTCCACGGAGGCCCTGGAACTGGCCACGGTCACCCGCCCTGCCTGCTGTGGGGCTGCCCCACCCGTTCATGCTCCTTGGTGACCACGCCCTGGGCCAGCCCTGGCTGCTCTCTGCGGCAGCTGCAGCCCCCGGGCCATTAGTGATGGAGCACCCTCAGCCTCCGTGGTCCCTGTGACAGGAGTTCCCAGGGAGGGTCAGGTGACCCCGACCCCTCAAGGCTGGGGGGAGAGGGGCAGCGGGAGGGGAGGGGCCAGAGCTGAGGCTGGGGGGGCTGCCGCAGCTGGGCCTGGCTCCGCCACCCTCCTGCACCCCCTCCTCGCTGCTCCCAGGCTTCTGCCCCTGCGGCCTGCGGGCAGGCCCGGCCGTGGGGATGAGCCGCGGACGCGCCCAGTGGGTCTGCAGCGGGGAGAGACTGGAGGATGATTCACGGCAGCCCCGCGCGTCTTTGCAGAGGATCCCCTAAGTGGATAAGCAGGAAGGAGATTTAATTAGGTGCGCGGCGCGTTGGAGTGGTGATTAGCAAACGGATCCTTTGATGCCCTGTGCCGCGCGCAGCTAATTGCGCAGATTGCAGGGGAATTAATGTCGGGCACTGCTAATGGTTTTTGGGGAAGAATAATTTTATTTACACAACATGGACTGCAAGGATTACTGAAATGAGAAAAATGGAAGCAGCAAGGACTGGTGGCTCCCAGGGCAGGAAGGTGCTGCTGTCCTCGGATGCAGATGGCCGGGAGACCCAGGTGTCCCCTCAGCCCTGCCACACCAGGCAGACGCATGTGGTGACCTGGGGAGGCCAGGGGACCCTAGGAGGTGTCTGGGGCCAACACAGGGCAGGAGGCCAGGAGGCAGGGAGGCAGCAGTGGCCGCTCTCCGCCTGCACAGGTGCCAAGGAGACAGGGAGCAGGAGGCCTGAGGCCTGGCCCCAGTCCCCGGAGCCCGCAGCAGGGCAGGCCTGCACATCCCTTCGGGGACAGCTCTCTCAGCCCTGGCACGGGGTGACCTTGACGCAGGAGGAGGGACTGGGGAGCAAGGAGCTCGAGTGCTCAGAGGAGCAGCCCCGTGTGGAGTGTCCGTCTGCCTGGCCCCTCCCCAAGACCCTTGTGGGCACTCCCTGCCCCCAGCTGCCTGGGCACGGCCTAGACGCCAGGCGTCCAGCACTGGCTGCCACTCAGACCTCCCGTGGCTCCCCATGCCCGGCTCTCAGGGTGGAGCAAGCCCTCAGCTGCGGGCCCTCGCAGACCCTTCCCTGGCAGAGCCTCTCCAGGCCTTTGCTACTTGATGTCCCCCAAGGCCCCTCTATGTCCTCCAGGGACCTCAGTTCATAAGGGAGAAGGGCCCTTGGCCCTGTCCCTGAGGACTCTCAGGCAGGCGGAGTCAGGCTGGACTAGAGAGGACCCTAGAGCGGCCTGTGTGTGGCCCGGGGCTGGCCTGCTCTCCTGCTCACGCTGAGGGCCAAGGCGGGGGCACTCCAGATCCCGCCCACAGCCCTCCTTGCCACCAGTGACCGAGGGAGTTGGCAGACCCCGGAGGCAGCGGAGCCTGGTGGCCTCAGTGGTGTGTCGAGGTGTCCTTACTGTAGGACCCAGGAAGAGCCCTCGCCCCCAGAGCCCCGGGTCCCTGCTCTGTGCGATGGAGTAGCACTCCTGCGCCCTCCTGGGCCACCCCTGGACACCCTCTGGGGACCTCCCCAAAGAGACAGGCCGTGACGAGAGTGCCTGATAGGACGGTGCGTGTGACAGCTGATGGCCGCTGGCTGGAGCGGCTTCTGGTTCCAAAGGTCCCTGGGACCCTGTCTGGCTGCTAATTTGCAGTGTCTGTGGAGGAAGCAAATGTCAGCCCTGCCGGCCCGGGCGGCTGGCCACAAGCCCCTAATTAGTGGTGTCTGAGATGATGAGGCTCCTGTGCTCTCGTTACATGGAAACTACGTCCGAACACCAACTCAGAGGGGGAGGCTGTCCTCTGCCGAGAGCTGGCCACTGACCAGCAGCCAAGAGCCAATCCAGGAGGAGGGGCCGGCTCTGAGGGCAGGTGTCCCTGGCTCTGTGGAGGAGTCCAGGGCCAGTGATGCCTTGGCCCGGCAGTCGGGATACGGGGACAGAGGCCCAAGGCAGGGGTGAGTTGGGGGAGCCTTGGGAGTCCGGACTTGGAAGAGCCTGAGATTGGGGTGCCCACGTTGTGCCTTCCGGCCTGGGAGGGCAGTGGCCTGGGGGCAGCGGGAGCTGGAGGCAGGGGGTGCTGGCTGGTGCCCCCCCCCCCCCCGGGGAAGCAGGCGAGGCCCCGACCTGCTGCCGCCCGCGCTCTGAGTGCTTCACGCGCTCCTTCACGCTTCCTGGCAGACCTCGGGGCGTCGTGAAGGTTCCATGGGCTCCTCTTAAGCGCAGCACTGCCGTCCACACCCGAGCTGGTCCGCGCCTCCTCCAGCTGAGCCTCCCCTCGCTGAGCCGGCCTCCTCGTGTCGCGGAACCGAGAGACAACGCTGTGACCGGGGACAGCTCGGCCAGGCCTGCCTCTTGCTGGCTGGGACCCTGTCAGGTTGGATTCCTTTCCAAGGACAGCATCGTCAACGTGACTGCTGGATGCCGGCGGCTCTCGCTGTCTTCTCTAAATGATGTTTTTGGGGCCGGGCTCTGCCAGCAGCCATGACTAGCTCATGGTGCTCACGTGCCGCTGGGCGGGACGGGGCCAGCCGGGGACGGACTGGTGGGGCTGTGAGACCTGCCCGAGTCCAGCCCTGAGGACTGGAGGCCCGCGGAGGCCACAGGTGTCCAGGCTGGTGCTCCTGGGCACGCAGCGCGGGGCGGGCCCTGCCTCTCCACCCGGAGTCCTGACCCCACTGGCTGTTCCGCCCCTGCAAACCATCTAGGGGGCCAGGGTGGGCGTGACCCCCGGAGGCTAGCGACGCACGCGCTAGTTGGTGAGCGCCCCGGGCTCTTCACGAACCGCTCGGCCCTCAGCAGGTGTCCATCGAGCCCCAGAAGCCTGCGTGAGTGGCCAGCCGGCGCGTGGGCGGCGGGAATGGGCTGGTCAGGATGCGCAGGTGCGCAGCCCGCTGCCCTGCGTCCTCTGTAGATGGCAGCCACCGGCAACACATGTCCGAGTCCTGGACACATGCTGGGGTGCAGGCAGGCACCCTGTGCCTCCTGGCCACCGCCGTCCCCGTTGACAGGACAGTCCCCGGCGCCCATGCTCCCAGGCGCCCAGGGAGGCCCTCGGAGCCGCCTCTCAGTGGAGGCTCCCTGGCGGCTCCTCTGGTCGGAGCCTCCTTCCTGCCCCGAGGTGGCCCTGCCCCTAAGCCCTGGGCAGCTTTTCTGAAACGATCTCCCTGGTTACGAGGTCCCAGGAAGCCTTATTGATCCAGCGGCACTGGTCAGGGGTGGGAACCGCGAGGGCAGGCCAGCAGCCGTCTGCTGGGCTTTCTTCCTAGACAAGGGAAGCCACCGAGAGTGAGGGTCCCTGAGCAGAGAGAGGGACGCGGGCAGCCCGAGGCTGGACTGGCCGCGGCATTGCACACGGACAGACGTGCCTGGGAGAGCTGACCGGGGGCCTGCACGGAGGCTTGGTGGCCCCGGTCTCTGCCCTCGGCAGCCCTGGCAGAGGCACCTGGCTAGGAACGACTTGGCCCACGCCCTGGTTTGGGTGTGGCGTGTCCCCGCCAGAACCCATGGGGAAATCAATTCCCAAGGCAGTGGATTTCAGAGGGGGTGGACCCCCAAGAACCAACTGGGTGGAACCCTCGTGGGGGTCCGTGTCTCTCCAGGGACCCGGCTAGGGGAGAGGCAGAGGGGGGTCTCGGGTAGGGTCCGCCCCTTCAGCATGGGTTGTGGCAAGTTGAGGGTTCCCTTGTGTCTGCCTTCTTCTCCACGTCCCTTGCCACCTGGCACACTCCTGCCGTGTGATGCCATTACCACAAGGCCCTCGCCAGGTGCCCGTGTGAGGAAAACGGGTCTGCACCACCCTGCCCGGCCCGTGTCTTTTTTGTAACTTGATAGTTCATTCTTTTTTTAGTGCTGAATAATATTCCACTGTGTGGAGGGACCGAGGTTTGTTCATCCATCTACCTGTTGAAGGACATGTTGCTTCCCCAGCTTGGCTGGTGACAAAGATGCTGTGCCCTTTAGCATGTGGGTCTCTGTGAGGATCTGGGGTTTCAGTTCCTCTAGGAACACACCAAGGAGTGCGATTGCCGGATCGCGCCGTAAGAGCAGGGTTAGTTTTCTCAGGGCTCTGAGCTGTCTTCCAGAGCGGCTGCAGCACTTTGCCCTCTGACCAACAAGGAACGCGGGTCCTGTTGCTCCACCCTCGCTGGCATCTGCTGCTGTCGGCGTCTGGGAGTTTGGTCACTGGATGAGTAAGCACATTGCGTCCTGACTTTGGAGGGCCCTTTCCTGGTGGGGAGGGCGCGAAGCACCTTTTCATGCGCTCACGAGCCACCCTGCGTCTTCTCCCAGGTGTCTCCGGACCCTCTGTCCCTTGTTTGTTGTTTGTTCCCTTATTATTCAGTTTTAAGAGTTCTTTGCATGTACAGAGGATAACAGTCCTTTATCAGCTACGTGTTTTGCAAATATTTCCTCCCGGTCTGTGGCTTGGCTTTCCATTTAGTTTCCGTCTTTGTGGAGCAGCAGTGTCTGATGCAGTCCCACACAGCAGTTCCTTCGTGTGCTCCGGGGCCTTTGGTGGTGTGGCTGGCGCCGTCCCCAAGGTGCGCTGCGTTTCCTGCCAGGTTGTGGTCTGGGGTCTGACGGTCTCACACTTAAACTTGGGTCTGTGGTCCCTTGGGAACTAGTCTGTGAAGGTGGAGGGTCTGTGTCCACCTCTTGGACGTGGGTGTCTGGCCCCCTCTTTTAGAACACAGAAGCTCCTGGAGAGAGTAGCCACGTGCCCACCTGTGTCAGGGCCAGGGCCATCGTCACTGGCCAGCCTCAGGTGCAGAGGGTCCTGGCTATCCCTGTGCTGGGGCAGGGGCAGGGGCACGGCTGGGATTCCCAGCTGTCCTCAGGGCAGCCGTTGGGAGGAGAAGGCCCCAGCCCAGGGTGAGGCTCTGAAAAGGTCTGACCCCAGCAAGCCCAGGCCACCCAGGCGTCCAGGTCCAGGACGGTCCTCTTCCCTTTTCTAAAGAAATCCCCACCCCCGCCCCTGTTTTTAAAAATAAAAACAACGTCCAAGGCTCTCATTGCCAAGACACCCCCAGAAGGTCGGGGCGCAGCAGCTCGCAGCTCGGGGGGAGGGGTGTGCTCAGCCTGGGGACGCAGCGCTGGGCCAGGCCCCCCATCTCCTCCCCGTCCCCAGGAGCGCAGGGGTCAGGGCTGCAGGGCGGGGCGCGGGCAGCCCTGACCCCTGTGCTGGCGGCAGCTCCCTCCAATTAGCAGAAATGAGCAGCCGTTGCCCACAAGAGCCCGGGCGATTAGAAGGCCATTACCAAGTTCCTTCTTGAGAGCATTGGGGCGGTGGCGGCAGCAGCCACAGCCAGGGAGCTCCTCGGGTCCCGGGGGAGTGCGGCACGTGCAGGACGAGCTGCAGGCTGGGCACGTGCGGGGGCCTCCGCCACCCCCCTGTCACAGGCTCCCTGGCCCTGCACGGCGGGCTGCAGGCCGTGTGCGTGCCCCAGGACGCTGCCCGGGACGGCCAGGCGCATCGGGGCCACCGAGGGGTGAGCCTCCGGGCTGTGGCTGTGGGGCCGCATGCCGGGCCTCTCGGTGACTGGCTGTCCACCTGTCCATCCGTCCATCACCCACTTGCTCCTCGAGGACTCATCGAGCAGCCTCATGTGCCCAGAGACGAGGGACCCAGCCCAACCGGAGAGGCCCTGCTTAGGACCTGGAGGGTGAGAGGCACTGGCAGGACTTCCGAGAAAACCCCTGCACCACTGGCCACGCACGCCCACGGCGGGGACGCGGGGGGGCCTGCTCGGAGGGCCGCGGGCGCCTGCGTGCTTGTCTGCTCACTTGTGAGCCAGGAGTGGCAACAGTGCCCATCCCAGACGTCCTGCGTGGTGCCTGCGCCTGAGCGTGAGCCTCGGAGTGCTCTGTTACCCCGCGGCGACCGTCACCGTCCCTGCTCTTGCTGTCCTGGGAGCCGCGAGAGGCGGAGCCGGAGCCCGGCCTGACTTAGCAAGGGACGGCAGGCAGGCAGGGGCGAGTGGGCGCAGGACTCGAGGGTGGGAGCGGGGAGGGGCGGGCTGGGGAGGGGCCCCGAGGACCCAGACCAAGTCCAGGGGCGGGGACTCCGCTGGTGGCATGGCAGGGCCCACCCCGTCAGCTCTGGACGCCCCTCCCTTAACTGTCCTTCTCATCGTCCAAGGGAGCACCTTGTGGTGGCGAGGGGAGCCGAGCCTCCTGTGGCAGGGTCGGGCCAGCTGGCCAGTGGGGACGGCTCTGCCGGCCCAGCCCCTCGCCTTCTCCGTGTGTGGCTCTGGGGGCTGAGCCCAGGCCCTCTACCACGGAGCCTCATCCCAGGCCCTCTACTGAAGGAGCCCTAATTAGGAAGGGCTGTTGCAGCTAGCTGGAAGCCATAAGTTCCACCTGATGTATGTGACGCACCTGTAGGCACCCGCAAACCTGAAGGTATATAACCGGGTGAAAGCGGTCCGAGTTAGGAGAACGGAGAATTCAGTCAGCCGGGCAGTCACTCGGTCGGTCAGAAGAATCAGAGCGGCCAGAACGTAGGCAGAGCGGTTACAGAAGAGAAACCAGATAGAAGACAGAAGAGAAACCAGATAGAAGAAGTAATGACTGGTCAGAGTTAGGCCGAGACTCCTGAGGAAGACAGAAGACAGAAGAAAGAAGAGAGAAAGAAAGAAGAAAGAAGCTCTAATCTTTCTCTAAGCTAAGCTCTATCTTTCTTTCTCTCTAAGACTCTAAGCTAAGAAGACAAGAAGAAAAGCTCGCTTTAATCTTTCTCTCTAAAAATCTTTCTTTCCCTCTCTAAGCTCTAAGAAAGTAGAAGTACAAGTAGTAAAAGCTTTACTCTGCCTCCGAGAGTTTTTCCTCCCGGTTTTCGGTACCAGGTAGCTTACCAGGTAGCTTACACTCTACCTCTTTATTTTGGGCCAGAGTCCTGCTGAGGTCTGAGGCTGGTCTGGAGCTTGCAGCACTCCTGCCTCAGCCTCCTGTTGGCCGGGGTCAGGGCGGCTGCCCCGCCCAGCAGGGAACCTGCTCTTAGATGTCATCATTTCAAGCTCAGAGACCAGAGTGAGTAGCTGTCAGTCCAACACGAAAACAAAACACAACACAAAGTTGTGTGGGAATTTGGAGACTGGGCTGTTCTGGCTGGCTGACCATGGTCGGGCCCCTGGGAGCCGGGCACCGTGGCGGAGCCCGCAAAGGCCAGTCCCCCTGCCGCCTCCCCGCCTGGCACAGGCTCAGGGGATGGAAGCTGCTCTTCCTCTTGGAACTCCCGTCCACCTCCCTCGAGGGCCCGCTCAGGGACTCCTGCAGGGCGGGCCAGCCCTGAGTCCCGCCAGCCACAGGCCCCCTGGGGGCTGCAGGGGGAGGCTGGAAGGTTAGGCCTGTCCCCAGACGGCCGTTCCTTCCTTCTGATGTGGACAGCAAGGCCATCTCTACCTGTCCTCTCTATGTGCTTTGGTGGTGTTAGATAGAGGTGACCCCGTGGGGTCCGTGGACTGGGGCTGAGACGGGGTGCCCACCCTGCCAACATGTGACCTCACGCCATCACCCTGACCTCCTGGACTTCAGGTGCCAGTCCCACTGTGAGACGGGGAAACTGAGGCTTGGAGAATGCGTCACTTGCTAAGGTCATAGCCAGGAAGTGGCAGAGTCAACCCAGCCTCTCCCCGAGCCCGCCCTGCCCTGCTGGCCGCGTCTTCCTGTGGGTGACGCGGGGAGTCTGGGCTGCAGTTCGAGCACCACACCTGCACAGCCTGAAGCCCCAGGAGTCGGTTCCCTTCCCGCTCCGAGGCCAGGGGCTGAGGTCCAGCAAGTCCGCCCCGGCCTCAGAGGCTCCCGGCTTCTCCCTGCACCTCTTGCAGGGCCCCACGCCAGCTCCTCAGGAGGCCTCGGGGCGCCCCAGCTTCCTTACACCCAAACACCCTTTTCCCCAAATAAGCCCGTTCACAAGTTCACGTGGGGTCAGGGCATGAGCCTATCTTTGAAGGCACCACTGGGGACAGCAGGGACATGCTCCCTTCCCAGGGAGGTCCTGCCTGAGGACCCCCTGCCCACACTTAGAGGACCAGCCTCCCAGGCCCCATGGCTGGTGGCCTCCCTCTTGAGCCCCCGTCCCTTGCTTCATCTTAGCTTCTCCACAAGTTGCTGCTGAGTGGCCTCCTGTCCCCTGCCCCAGGTCAGGGTGCCTGGCTCTATTCTCCACAGATCCACGCCCTGCACGCTCCGGCCCACGCTTAGGCCAGTGCGTGAGGCCCACCAGGGGAGGGGGGAGGAGGGGCTGAAGCAGATCTGGCCCCCACACCTGCCACCCGTGAGGGGCGGCTCTGGGGACCAGGCCCCACACCTGCGCTGGCCGTCCCTCCTGGAGCCGCCCCCTGCCTCTGTCCCCTCCCTGCCAGCGCTGCGGAGACGGCTGAGCAAACAGTCAGCGTGGACAGCCCCCCAGCTCGGAGTTCCAATAGCATTTCTTTAAAGTGCCATAGCTCATCGGCAGCAGGTGCCTCTGATGGTTTCTGGGGGAAAAGAAAGTGATCTGGAGCAGAGAAATAGCTATTGATCGAGGCCAGAAGTCACTGCCGCTCCGGTTTCTGGGGTCCTCCCTCCCTCCCACCACGTGAAGGCGCCCGAGAGCCCCCCGCTCAGCAGAGCCCCTCGGCTGCACCACCCCCTTCCCAGGTGAGGAGACAGAGGCCAGGGGGGTGGCGCCCTGGCTGGGCCCCCGCCTGCCCTGCGGGCCATGCCCCGTCCAGCTCCTCCCCGGGAGGGCCGGCCCGACACACAGGCCTCGCGCCCAGCCCGCTGGGTGAGGTGGGCAGAGCGTGGGCCCGCAGAGGGTCCTTGACCAAGTGCCCCTGCATGCCAAGCCAGGCGGGCAGGGGAGGGTCCTGCGAGGCTCAGCGGCTTCTCTGGTGTGGGGTTCTGGGACACTTGTGCTGTTTAGTTTTGGGGGGACACAACGGCTGGGTGGCTCCCCACACTGGACTTCGATGGCGTCATAAGGAGAAGGGCGCTGTGTTTTAGAGCGCACACCCCATCATGGGGCCGTGAGCCTGCGAGGGGCCAGGGGTCTGGGGACTTCCATGGGGACCAGAGCCGAGGGCCTCCGGCTGCACCTGCTCCACAGCCACCTGTCCAAGGGAGGCTTCAAGGCCCAGGTGGCCCTGAGGGCGGCTGACCTGAGGATGGGGCCTGGAGCAGAGGGGCTGCTCGTCCTCCTGGCCCCGGAGCCCGGGGAGCTTGCCTCGCCTCCCAGCCCAGCACTCCAGGGCAGGACAAGCCAGCCGGGGCCCTGCTGGGCTCTGAACCCTCGGGCTTCACCGCAGGACCCACAGCAGCCGCCGTGGCCCTGGCTGCGGGAACCTTGTGGCCCAGGTTGGCCGCCCTTCCCGGGACAGGGCGGTGGCTGGCTATGGTGGGGTGCAGAGGCCCAGGCTCCTCTCCTTGAGATGTGGGGTGCAGAGGCCCGGGCTCCTGTCCTTGGGATGTGGGGTGCAGGGATGTGGGTGCAGAGGGCCCGGGCTCCTCTCCTTGGGATGTGGGGTGCAGAGGCCCGGGCTCCTGACCTTGGGATGTGGGGTGCAGAGAGGGCTCCTCTCCTTGGGATGTGGGGTGCAGAGGCCCGGGGCTCCTCTCCTTGGGATGTGGGGTGCAGAGGCCCGGGCTCCTGTGGGGTGGGGTGCAGAGGCCCGGGCTCCTCTCCTTGGGATGTGTGGGGTGCAGAGGCCCGGGCTCCTCTCCTTGGGATGTGGGGTGCAGAGAGGCCCTCCCCTCCTTGGCTCAGAGGCCCGGGCTCCTCTCCTTGGGATGTGGGGTGCAGAGGCCCGGGCTCCTCTCCTTGGGATGTGGGGTGCAGAGGCCCGGGCTCCTCCTTGGGATGTGGGGTGCCGGGCTTGGGATGTGGGGTGCAGAGGGCCCGGGCTCCCCTCTTGGGATGTGGGGGTGCAGAGGCCCGGGCTCCGTCCTTGGGATGTGGGGTGCAGAGGCCCGGGCTCCTCTCCTTGGGATGTGGGGTGCAGAGGCCCGGGCTCCTCTCCTTGGGATGTGGGGGTGCAGAGGCCCGGGCTCCCGTCCTTGGGATGTGGGGTGCAGAGGCCCGGGCTCCCTCCTTGGGATGTGGGGTGCAGAGGCCCGGGCTCCCGTCCTTGGGATGTGGGGGTGCAGAGGCCCGGGCTCCTCCTTGGGATGTGGGGTGCAGAGGCCCAGGGCTCCTCCTGGGATGTGGGGTGCAGAGGCCCGGGTCTCCTGTCCTTGGCTCAGATGCCCGGGCTCCTGTCCTTGGGATGTGGGGTGCAGAGGCCCGGGCTCCTCTCCTTGGGATGTGGGGTGCAGAGGCCCGGGCTCCCGTCCTTGGGATGTGGGGGGTGCAGAGGCCCGGGCTCCCGTCCTTGGATGTCGGGATGTGGGGTGCAGAGGCCCGGGCTCCTCCTTGGGATGGGGTGAGGCCCGGGCTCCGTCCTTGGGATGTGGGGTGCAGAGGCCCGGGCTCCTCTCCTTGGGATGTGGGGTGCAGAGGCCCGGGGCTCCAGTCTTGGGATGTGGGGTGCAGAGGCCCGGGCTCCTCCTTGGGATGTGGGGTGCAGAGGCCCGGGCTCCCCTCCCTTGGGATGTGGGGTTTTGCAGAGGCCCGGGCTCCTCTCCTTGGGATGTGGGGTGCAGAGGCCCGGGCTCCCCCTCTCCTTGGGATGTGGGGTGCAGAGGCCCGGGCTCCCGTCCTTGGGATGTGGGGTGCAGAGGCCCGGGCTCCTCTCCTTGGGATGTGGGGTGCATGTGGGGTGCAGAGGCCCGGGCTCCCCTCCTCCTGGGATGTGGGGTGCAGAGGGATGTGGGGTGCCCGGGCTCCCGTCCTTGGGATGTGGGGTGCAGAGGCCCGGCTCCCCCTTGGATGTGGGGGTTGCCTTGGGATGTGGGGTGCAGAGGCCCGGGCTCCTCTCCTTGGGATGTGGGGTGCAGAGGCCCGGGCTCCCCTCCTTGGGATGTGGGGTGCAGAGGGCCCGGGCTCCCGTCCTTGGGATGTGGGGTGCAGAGGCCCGGGCTCCTCCTCCTTGGGATGTGGGGTGCAGAGCCCGGGCTGGGATGTGGGTGCAGAGGCCCGGGCTCCCCTCCTTGGGATGTGGGGTGCAGAGGCCCGGGCTCCCCTCCTTGGGATGTGGGGTGCAGAGGCCCGGGCTCCCCAGTCCTTGGGATGTGGGGTGCAGAGGCCCGGGCTCCCCTCCTTGGGATGTGGGGTGCAGAGGCCCAGGGATGTGGGGTGCTCCTCTCCTTGGCCCCCACAACTGCACAGAGGCCCCCTCCTTGGGATGCTGGGATGTGGGGTGCAGAGGCCCGACGCCTCTCCCAGCCCGCGTGACCAGCTGCAGGGACGCCTCTGACCTCTGAGGCTCAGCTGCCACAGCTCCCTGCAGGCCAGTGCCGCCCCCTGGCCCCTGCCCTCTGCCCTCGCCCGCCTTCCTGGGCCCTCCCAGGCCCTTCCCATGAGCCTGGACAGGACCTCTCCTCCCAGGAGGCTGCAGGCTGGCCGGCTGGGAGGGGCCCTTCTCAGGTGGGAGGCCCACCCTCCCTCTCCCCCAAGGCCACCCACCCCCTCCCCACCTGCCACACGGTGCTTCTGACCTTGAGGCCCTACCTCTGTGCCTGGGGGAGGAGCACCTGCTCCCATCCCAGTGCCTAGCCATGAGCCACGAGGTCCGAGACCCGGCTCGGCAGTGTTGAGGGCGTCCAGGGCCCTGTGCAGCGGGCCTCGGGCACCGCTTCTGGTGCGGACCCCTGCGCTGGGCCTGGCGACCGCCTTCCCGGCCTGGTTGAGGCGAGGGAGTCCTCAGAGCACCTAGGGCTGTTGGTGCCACGGCTCCGGGCTCACCGTCACCGCCGTCACCGCCGTCACTTCTCGCCAGCCCTCTGTGCCCATCCAGGTGGCATATCCGGCCCCAGGCTGGTGCCTGGCTGGCCGTCCTGATTATGGGGATCCTGCACTAGGCGGGGCCATGGGGGAGGCGGGTCTGGGAGGTTGGCTGGGTGGGGGGCTGCCCACCTGCCATGCTTGCGCCCGAGCGTTGGCAGGGACCTGTGCCTGCGCGGAGTGCTTCTCTGCGCAGGAGGAAGCAGATGGGGCTGTCAGCTCCACTTACGCCCTGTCTTCCCAAACCCAGCCAAGCGTGCCCGGTACAGGGGAGCCGCTCCTCTGAGCAGCTGGTGGCATGCGGGCCAGCGTCCCTTGGGGCCAAGTGACGCTGATTAACAGGAAATAATGCACAGGCCAAGGGAGTGAGCCCCGCGGCGGCCTCCTGGCTGCAGGCCACGTCCCTCGAGACTGAGGAAGGAGCGTAGGGCTGGCCTCTCCGCCCACAGCTGCCTCGCCGCCTGCCTCGGGGCCTTTGGGAGCCGGGATTCGGGGCAGGATGAATCACTCGTGGTTTTCACAGGAAGGCAGCCCAGAGCGGCCAGGTCTCCCCAAGGCCTCCAGAGCCACGTCCACCCGGCTCTGGGGAGTCTGGGTGCCAACTGTCCTCACCTGGGACTGCCGATTCAGTCTGTCCAGAGCAAAGCCATGCTCTGGGCCTTGACGTATTCTGCTTCCTCCATCTCCAAAAAATAAAGTGGATTGTTTATCACCCAATAACACAGGCCCCACAGGAAGCCAGGCCGTCCTGAGATGGGAAGAGAAGAGAGGGGGAGTCCCCCCCGCGTCGGGAAGGGGCTCCCACTCGCCTTGTGCTGACTGTCCCCATGTCACTGTGTAACACCCGCACTTTCTGTGTGCAACCTGTTGATTTCACTCGGCATTCTCTCACGAGCACTTAGACATGTCAGCAAACACACCTCTACCTGTCTTAGTAAGTCCCTGCTGCACGGGGCTCCAGGGCTGGTGTGCCTGCTTGTGCGAACCCTCTTCAGGACACTCAGGGACGTGCGTCTTGGAGCACTCGAACATTCATGCGCACGTCCGCACCATGTCCTTGGGCTGATTCCCCAGATGCGGAACGGCAGAGTGATATAAGTGTGCATGTGCATGTGCAGTGAGGGTGCGTGTGAGTGTGCATGTGTGTACGTGCTTGTGAGTGTGCATGTGAGTGTGCATGTGTGTGTTCATGTGGGTGTGTATATGTGTGCATGTGCGTGTATGTGTGTCTGTGCACGTGCGTGTGCTTGTGCGTGTGCATGTCAGAATAGACACATTGCTGTGTAGTGATTAAAAACAGTTTTATTGCGGGGCTCAGCAGGAGAGCGCTTGCCTCACACCTGTGAGGCACTGGGTTCGATCCTCAGCACCACATCTAAATAAATACAGCTATTGTGTCCACCTACAACTAAAAAATAAATTTAAAAAACAGTTTTATTGAGATATGACTCACAGGCCATGTGCCTCATCCATTTAAAGTGTGCAACTCGGTGGGTGTCAGTGTGTCCGCTGAGTGGCGTGCCACCGCACTCGGCTCCGGAACGTCGCCAGCACCTCATGAAGAAAGCTCCAGCCCCCTTGCTCTGGCCTCCACCCTCCTCCTGCCTGGACCCCTCCTAGCTCAGTGGGAGAGTGGGTGCTGTCCAGGGCCTCCTTCCCTGGGCACACTGTCCTCAAGGTCCCCTGCTGCCCCTGGCTCATCAGTCCTCTGCTCCTTGTTCTTGCCCGAAAAGCCCCTTGTATGGAGATGGCGTTTAATAAGTGCTGCCACACAGGGCTCCTGAGAGGCCATCTACTCCCACACCACGGCGAGAGTGGCCGCCTCGGCCTCCTGCTTAGGTCGGGCTGGTCTCTGGCAGGGGGACAGTCTCTGTCTGCTGGGGACATCTGCCTCAGTGCTGGGTGGGAGTGTACATAGACAGCATCGCAGCTGGGGCCCGATGGAGCCCCGGGGGACCGAGTGACCGCAGGGTGTCACCGTGCAGTCTTCGAAGCGTCTTCAAGCTGGAGGGATTCTAACTGGCCTTAATTTAACAAGGCTGTGGTGCAGCGCGGCTCCCCGGCTCCTTGGTGTGCAGCGTGTTGAGGGGCACCTCACAGAGCCTAGCGCACGCTGGAAGGCTGGGGACTTCATGACTTCATGGCACGGGACATCCTGCAGGAGGCCAGCACTCGGGCCACACAGAGAGGCGCCCCAGACCTGCCTTCTCTCCCTGGGCCACCCTGGTGCCAGCAGGGTCAGAGGAGCTGGGCCCACCTCCCCGGTCCACAGCGACCCCCGTCGGCCTCTTTGGTGGCACACTGCCCTCGCCCAGCCTTCTTCTGGACACTGGAGCTCTGGCCAGCCTGGGCCAGTCCCGAAACCTGGCCGCCTTTGCTCTGTGGGTGGGCCTTCAGCACTAGCCCGCCGCTGCCCGCGGGGCTCTGGGAGGGAGCTAACTGGGCGGGGTGGAGAGCGCAGCGCTGACTGCCAGCTCTGGGCAGGACGTCCCCACCATCCTGCCACCTGCCAGGGAGCCCCGTCCCAGCCAGGAAGGGAGCTGAGGAGGGACTGGCGGATCCCCAGCCCAAGATGCCAGCCTCCCCTGGAATCATCCTCACCTGGCTCACTCTCGCCCCAGGAATGGAGTCCTGGTCTCCAGGGGGCTTCTGGCCTGCCAGAGCAGGTGGGCAGCAGAGGGCAGCCCCTCAAGGGCAGCTGGCTGAAGAACGCTGGGCCTGAGCAGGGCACGTGGCTCAGCAGAGGGGCGGGGAGAGGGTCAGGTGAGGGGCCTCAGCGGAGGGGGAGGGTCAGGTGGCCAGGGGCCTCAGCGGAGGGGCGGGGAGAGGGTCAGGTGGCCAGGGGTCTCAGCGGAGGGGCGGGGAGAGGGTCAGGTGGCCAGGGGCCTCAGCGGAGGGGCGGGGAGAGGGTCAGGTGGCCAGGGGCCTCAGCAGAGGGGCGGGGAGAGGGTCAGGTGGCCAGGGGCTACTTTGGGGCCTGGCAGGACGCGCTCCGGGCTGTGCAGCAGATGGTTTTCCTCATGCAGGTTCGAGGTCTCGGGGCAAGCAGCTTGGAGGAGCGCGGCTGAGATTCAACAGAGGGGCTCCTGAGGGCCACTGGGCTGCAGACTCGGCCCTGGTCCTGACCCCATAGAGCAGGGGCTGGGCCAGCTGCACTCCCAAAATCTCGCTCTTGAAGTGGACTGAGAAGGGGTTTCACGTGTGACCACAGCTGTTCCCCTCTGGAAGGCCACAGCCCTCAGGGTGGGTGGCTCCAAACGGTGGCCCTGGCTTGGGCTGGAGAGGGCCTGGCCTGACACTTGGCTGTGCAGGAGAAGACACCATCCGCCCTCTGCCTTCTGGTCCAGACTCAGGGGCAATTAGTATTTCGTGCCCAAAGAAGGCGCTGACATCTTGCTAGATGGCAGCAATTAGCTCTGGAGCCTCGCTCTCATGCTAATAATCAGCCTGCTTATCATAATGGTTTATTAATCTACTTCACAGTGTGGAGCCAGATGCAGTGTGCGGACACCGCCTGCTGGGGCCTTGATTGGGCAGGGACGACTCCAGCCCTGAGATTGCTCTTTAAGGGGGTTCAGTTCTTGGTGGGGTGGACTGGGGCAGGAGGTTCACAGCTGCAGGTATTTCTCCGTCCAGGGAAGCTATAAGAGGGTCCTTGTGGTCCAAGGGCAGGGACGTGAGGGCCATAGGTGGTGTTTCAGATTTCTCTTTTCTGTTTTCTGCCCTTTGGCTGAATTCCCTTGAGGGCTGGGGTGCTACTGGAAGTTTCTGAATGGATGGATGCATATCCTAAATGCATGATTGAAGTTGAATGGTACTTATAGATACAAGCAGTTGTATGTAAAAAGATACTATACTTGTGCATGATGTAAGTAAAAAATAATAAAAAAATTAAAAAAAAAAGAAAAAAAAAGAAAATTTGACACAGGGCTGATAGCAAGGGAAGTGGGAGAACTATTTGGTGTGTGATTTTTAAATTTTTGCAAAAAAGATCTTCACGCATAGGTTGTAATATTCTGTGTCACATGACTTGCTCTCCTGGCCAGGAGTGGCAGACACAGAGAGGCTTGCCAGGGGCTACGAGTTGGCCTCGTGGTGCAGCACTGCCTGACAGGGCTGACCCGCCCTCCAGTGACAGCATCTTTATAGGGACACAATATGCAGAGCCAGGGACTGGTGGTGGGGGCCGAAGCTGTGGATATTGGCAGAGGTGGCTTTAGCGGGGGCTGTGGCCTACTGGGAGGGGAGCACTGCCCACTGCCCCTGCCCCCAAAGAAACCCACAGGTGAAAAAGTGGCTGTTTTGTCGCACATGCATCCTGAACAGCAGCTTCTGAAAGGCCACCCCGGCAGCTGTCCTGGGCTCAAGTCCTTCCTGCCCTTGAGGCCACTCTTTTGTTGAGGGACACTGGAGGGTCTTCACCAAGTGCCCCCTGCCAGGACCTCTGTCACCGCATTTCGGCCTGCAAACAGCCACATCTCCCAGAGGCCTGCTGGCGTCCTCGGCTCTTCTTCTTCTTCTTCTTTTTTTAAAAAGGGTTCTTTTTTATTATCTTTTCTTTCTCTCTCTCTCTTTTTTGAAATATTTATTTATTTGCTTTAGTTGTACACAATGCAATGCATTTATGTTTACGTGGTGCTGAGGATCGAACCCGGGCCGCGCGCGTGTGAGGCGAGCGCTCTGCCACTGAGCCCCAGCCCCAGCCCCCTGGCTCTTCTGATGGGGCCTCTTGCTGCCCCGTAGGGCCCGGCTGGGGTCACTGGTGGGCAGGTGCCCCTGAATAGGAACAGGCCCATCCCTCAACTCCCCAGCACCCCCGTTGGCAGGAGTGGAGGGCTGGGGAGGGGGCACCCAGTCCACGACACGTCCTGTGTGCACTTCAGTCTCCACGCCGTCCTCTCCTGTCCCGGGACCCCACCCGGACACCATCCAGACGCTGTGTTTGCGGCTGTGTCTCCTCAGCCTCCGCTCCCTGCCGCTGGGAGAGCCCCGTCGGTCACCTTGCAGGCTGTCCCAGGACCGGGGCTTGCCAGGTGGTCTTCTTGATCAGACGGAGGCCATGTGTTTGGGGAGGGGACTGCAGAGAGGCAGGGCTCTGTCTGCCCCACGAGCCACGTGGGCACGTGCTGGGGACGGGCCTTGGGTGCTGTTAACCTCGAGGGCTGGTTAGATGGCGTCTGCTGAAGGTCGCCATTCTTCTCTTGGAATCAACAGATATCTCGAGGGAGACACTTTGAGACTATGCAAATGCGTCATTCCTCCCCTAACTCGCATTCATCACTGTCACGTCCACCGGTGGAGGTCGGGGACGGCCCCAGTGAGCGGTGATCTCTGTGGCACTCTAATGGTGACATTGTGTCCCCTCACTCCTTCACTTATGGACTGGAATTCTCCTCAAGGAAGTCGTCCTTTGTCCCCCATGAATCACCTGCTCAGTTCTGTGTCCACACAGTGTGGACCCAGGGCGCTTGTGTGTCGCCTGCGCCTGTCGCTGTGTCTTCCTGGGGGCCCCTGTGCACCTGGCACCCTGCTCCCTCTCTGACGTCACAGGAAGCTCCGGCTGACCTGTTCCACCCCACTCCACCGACGGGCACTCTCTCCTCCAGGGAGGCCAGGGATTAAAAGAACAGTGCAATTCGCGGCTCACATTCCTGTCCCCAAGCCTTCGAGGCCCCTCTTCCACCCAGTGTTATCCCCTGGCCACCAACAAAGGTGCCCGCCCTGTCCTGGTCCCAGCAGGCCTGCAGGGTTAGGGGCAGGCACCACACTTGGCTGGCAGAGGGCGGAGGGAGGGAAGGAAGCCGCCTCCAGGCAGGTGGGGAAGATGATGAAGACCCGATTGGACTCTTGGGGGCCAGGCGGTTGAGACAGGAAGTCAGACTGGCAGGGGCCTCTGTGACCTTACATAAGGGACTCTGGCTTGAGAAAACAGGCAGCTTGGGCACCTACCCTGCCCGTCCACCCCTGTCAGCCCCGCTCTGCCCTCTGCGTGGACGCTCCTGGCCGAGCTCTCCCTGCTGCCCCGTGTTGGAGAGTGACCGCCTCGGCTCCACACTGAACTCTGCACCTGGCTGGGAATGACCTTGACCCTGCCCAAGCCTGCAGATGGGACCTCGTCCCTGCCCCTTGACTGGTTGCAGACTGGGCTCCTGCTGCTGCTAGTCCTTTTACTGATGACCAGTATGTGCCTCGACTGGTCCCAGAGAGCCTTCCTCGTGCGCCGTGGGCGTGCTCCTTGAACCCTGCCCCTGGCCCCGAAGCCTGGCACCATTTCTCTCCCCTCTGCTTTGTCGGCTCGGGCTCCCTGGCCCACACTTGTCACAAAACTGTCAGCCCTCCCCACCCCCACCTGCTAGCAGGCTGGGGACACACACCCCGGGAGCTCATCACCATGACAAATGGCCTTCTCCGCTGTTAGTGAGTTGTGCGCATCCGCCTTTTCATGCCAGGCTGCAAATCTTGGCAAAGGCTCCCCGTAAAAGTCACTGACGCTCACCCGGCAGCCAGACGGCCTTCCTCCTCTGGGCTGGGGCCGGTGGAGGGCTGGAGTGGGCGTCCAGGCCCAGGCTGCCCTTGGGAGGAGGGGCAGGACGCTCTCTGGGCCTGCGGCCCAGGTAACTGTCCCTAGGGATGTCCTGGCACAATGCCAGGTTGGGCAAGGTGAGTGACACTAAGGTGTCTCTGGGACGGTCCCGAGGGCTGGGGCAGAGCAGAGCACACGGCCCCCCAGAGCACACAGGCTGGTGACCTCCTCCTCGGACCTCACAAGGCCCTGACCTGCCTTCCTGCTCTGTCCTTCCCCTGCACCTGTGTGACACAGCCCCTGCCAGCTTCCTCGAGCCCCGTGGGTCCCCCGTGTGGTCCCTGGACCAGTAGCGTCAGCAGCCCTGGGGACTTGCTGGAAACACGTTCCGCTGAATCGGAACGGGGTGGTGCCCACATCTGGCACTGAGGCTCGGGCTAGTCTGAGGGCTGCTCTGGTGCTCCTACCAGCGTCAGGCCAGGGAACTGGCCGGCCACGGCTCCCTGTGACTCATCAAGGCAGGAAGCACAGGCGATGTCCCCAGAGCGTAACAGATGCTCCATCTGTCCCTGTCTTCCCGGAGGCCGAGGTGGGGAAGTGGCTGCGCCCCTGTCTAAGGTGACATGCAGGCTCCTGGGCCTCCGGGGACAGAGTCCAGCCAGGGGCTTGGAGGCAAGGCGAGCTCCCTGGGCGTCCTTCCCCTCTGCCAAGGGCTGGTGGCCCTCCCCGCTGCCCTGGCGCCGACCCTCGCCCGCGCGGCCCAGCGCAATGGGCTTAGGGCTGCACTCTGTCTCCCACGCAGCCCGCAGAGACAGCCCCATGCCGCCTCCTTGGTGTCGCAGGCATTTAAATTGCCATTTTATTTAAATTTATGTCCGAAGATACAGGCGGAGAAAGGGCCATTTCAAAGTCAGTTTCTGCTTTATGGCTTTATGGGGATCGCATCGGGCAGCTGTCGGAAATATCTTCTACTCCCAGCACGGCAGAGGGTCACGTGGGTGCACCGGCCCTGGCTGTTCTAGGAAGGGATTCTGTCTCTGGTTAGGGAGGAACTCTTCCTTAATGCCCACTGTCAGAGCCTATCTCTCCTCCAGGCTGAACTCTAATCCTCTGCCAGGATGAGCCCTGATCTCTCCCCAGCTGAGCCCTGATCCCTCCTCCAGCTGAGCCCTGATCCCTCCTCCAGCTGAGCCCTAATCCCTCCTTCAGGCTGAGCCCTGTCATCCTCCAGCTGAGCCTTGATCCTTCCTCCAGCTGAGCCTAGATCTCTCTTCCAGCTGAGCCTAATCCCTCCTCCAGCTGAGCCTTGATCCCTCCTCCAGCTGAGCCTTGATCCCTCCTCCAGCTGAGCCCTGATCCCTCCTCAAGCTGAGTCCTGTCATCCTCCAACTGAGCCTGGATACTTCCTCCAGCTGAGCCTAATCCCTCCTCCAGCTGAGCCTTGATCCCTCCTCCAGCTGAGCCCTGATCCTCCTCTGAGGAGCTCTGTCCTCCTCTAGGCTGATCCCTGTTTTCCTCCAGGTTGAACCCTGTTCTCCACACTGAGCCCTGAGCCCAGTCCCAGAATGACTTCTATTCTAGTTACTGACTAAGTCCTGGCCCTGGCTTCAGCCTGAGTCCTGGGCAGCCCTGAGTGGCCCGCGTGGATTCTGCCGTGGCTTGTGAGGGTGGCAGTGGTAGTTTCAGCTGGGCCTCTTACAGTCTCATGAGGACCTCTGGGCAGACCCACTCCCTCCAGGGAGGAGTGTGGGCTTGTCCTGGTCCCTACAGGGCAGAAGGCCCAGGCTCAGCACACCAGCTTGCTGTCCTCCCTGGGGGTCGGGCCTCAGTTTTGCCATCTGTGATTTTCAACTCCAGGACTGGAGAGAAGAGGACTGAGCAGCCCTTAGAGTTGTGGCCTGTCGGCAGCTCCTGGTGCATTTCCTGGGTCAGGGGAGGGTCCCTTTGGGTGGAGTTGCCCAGATGTGAGCCATCGGAGGCCTTTGGGGAGGATTTATGTGGACAGCTGGGGCCAGTGTGGCAGGGCCTGTGGGGCACTCTGGCCTGTTTCATGCCAGCATTCAGCAGGCCTGGCCATGCTCAGGGGAGGCGTGGAGATGGCGGGGAGGACCCTGATTCACCAAGCCCAGGGGGCTTTGCTTTCAGTTCTTTACAATATCTGTGGCCACTGGAATTTCTGTTAGTCATTCAACACACAGTTATTGAGTGTCTACTTGGTGCAGCACCCAAAGGACCTGCCCGCATGGAGCAGCCCTCCAGAGCAGGGCAGGTGATGACAAGTAAGTTCGTCAAGGCCAAGAATGACGATGATTCGGGCAGTGACAGACAATAGGACAGGTGCTATGCCAGTGGTGAGGTCACTGGGTGGGCTGCTATTCTGAGGGTGGGGTCCCCGTCCTGGTCAAGAGGGAGAAAGCCTGAGGCAGGGCCCAAGCTGCTCCTCCCCTGCCGACCCCTTCCTGCAAGGTGCTGGGGACATGGGATGGAGGTGTGGCCAGGCCACGGCCTCAGGCTCCTCCATAGCCGGTGGGAGGGTCCTCCTGGGAGACTCACTTGTCCCCATCCGTGTCCACGGCAGGCCGGCTCCCCGGGAGTGTCCTGCTCACTTGGCAAAGGGGTCCTCAGAGTGCCAGGGCGTGTCTGCCCTGGGGCAGGGTGGGCCAAGAACGATGAGCCGGCCAGGCACAGCCCCTGCCCTCGGGACTCTGCAGGCCAGGTGGGCAAACCCCTGTCCCAGGAGCTTGTGACCAGCTGCCCCTCAGGAGCCCCTTCCAGGGAGGTGCCCGTGGCTGAGCGCTCCAGGACAAGGGGCGGTCAGCTCTGGTAAAGCGTCCCGGGCAGAGGGGACACGGTGGACACAGCTTGAGGGGGGGCAAGTCCAGCAAACAGGGGGAAAGTACCCAGAAGGCTGCGGGGCAGGCAGGGGCGAAGCCGGGCCAGGGTCAGGGGACAGTGGCCCTGAGGACTTCAGCGGGACAGCGCACCACGAGGTGTGCTTGGTAACGACACTGCAGGACACGTCCAGGGGTTAGGAGTGGGCAGGAGGGGAGCAGCTGGGCCTGGGGCGCCAGGAGGGCGGGGCTGCTGGTGGCTGAGGGGGGAGGGGGAGTCTGGACTGGGGGTCTTTGGGGGGAGGGGTCTCGGGGGAGCCAGAGTCCTGATCCAGGCCATCTGTCCTCTGCCAGTGGCAGAGGCGGGCAGCAGCCAGGTGTGATGGCCAGAAGGAGGGGGCGGGGCGCCGGGCCGCAGGCGCGGGCGAGCCCACGGGCCGCTTCTGGAGGCTGGTGGCCAGCAGCTATCTTGGGCTGCGGAGGTGTCGAGCGAGAGGCCTCCTGGCGGCGGTGGTCCTGGGAGCCGGGGGAGCTGCCGGGGGTGGAGAAGCTTCGGGTCTGGACGCCAGATGGGAGTGGGCTGTGGAGCTGGTGGGGGTGAGAACCACGGTGGGTGCCGCCAGTTCCCCCATTTCTTTTATAGATATTTTTGTCACGCCACGGTTTTACCCACACGATCGGCGTGGGGCATGTTTTGGAACGCCAGCTCGAGTCCTCAAGTGCAGGGAAGGGGTGAGGGCCCGGCTCCCCTCAGCTGGCCAACCCCTGAGCTGCGGTGGTGGCCTCAGGGAGTCCTCAGGCCCAGCGGCACCAGGGCGTGGTGGCCCGTGTGCAGGAGCGGGTACTGCCCTGTGGGGGCCTCCTCTGGCGACCCCGGGCTGCCCACGGGCACCAAGCGCAGCTCCGAGGAAGGCGGCAGCCGTGCCTGCCACGGCCTGCTGAGGGCTGGCAGCAGGGGAGGGGCGCGGGAGGGCGCAGGGGGCGTGGGCACAGGAGAGGCCCTCCTTCACCACGGAAGCCCGCGGGCTCCAGGGCTGGCGGCCAGCCGGCCGTCCCTGCAGGAGGGAAGCTGCCCTCCTCGCACCCCGTGGCCCTGCCCGCAGGCCTGGGTCTCCGAGGGCCGGGGTCCCTGGCAGGGCCTGCTCTGGGCTTGCAGCACCGCGGCTGGCTGGGGGCGGAGCTCGGGTGTGGGTCACAGAGTCACAGGGGCACGGTCTGCCCGGGCTGGCCCGGGCTGGGGCTGCAGCCGGGGCGGAGGGTGGGCAGAACTGGTCCTCACAGGCGTGAGCGCCACGCCACTGGAGCTGCTCACATCAGGGGCACGCGCACGCACACACACATGCACACACACACACACACACACACACACACACACACACGTGCAAGCCCTCAGCCTGAGGGACCACATCTCCCAGAGGGTCCTTGGAGGAGCCGTGTCCAGCTCCTCTTTCCCAGGACCGGGCAGGGACACTTTGGTGCCGGGCAGAAGCCTCTGACCCACCGTCCTAACCGAGTGGGGGACAGCACGGCGTGTCCAGTGGTCCCAGTGGGGAGGAGATTCCAGAGGACAGAGAGCAGGCCCTGCCTTCTCAGCCGGCAAGGCTGTCACCTGGGGCCACCGAGGAGGCAGACACGGGGCGTTTGAGAGCTAGGCAGGCTGCGACAGACGGCTGTCTCTCACATGTGGCTTGTCACCACTGGCTCGACGCTGCTTGCCACAGTGGTCACCACAGCCCCCTCCTGCACTCCCCGAGGCACGATTGGTGCTGGCTTTCGTGGCCTGGCCAGACCTCCGAGGCCTGACTGCCTGCTGGCTGCGTGATGTCCCCGTCCCCAGAGCACCTCTGGCAAGGGGACTTATGCTGAGAGATGGCGGGGCCTGGAGGTGGGCACGGGCCCCCCTCACCTGGTGGGGCACGGGACCGCGGGCTGTCACTGTGGAGAGGACACGGGACCGCGGGCTGTCACTGTGGAGAGGACACGGGACCGCGGGCTGTCACGGTGGAGAGGACGCGGGACCGCGGGCTGTCACGGTGGAGAGGACGCGGGACCGCGGGCTGTCACTGTGGAGAGGACGTGCAGGGCTGGGTCTTGGGGAAGGTGGGTCCTGTGGGCAGCCCGGGCTGGGTTCAGGACTCTGCTGTCTGTAGCCTGCGGCTGCCCAGGCCATGAGCAGGGGCTCCAGCCCAGCCTCAGGACAAGGGCACCGTCCACGCTGCTGGCCTGCGGGGGTGGGGGGGGCTGCAGAAGGGACATTTGCCTTCACCTCCCCCAGATGACCGTGGAGTCACGTGGGGCTGAGGCTGGGGGAGGTGACCCGGGTGCCTCAACAGGCATCTCCTGCGGGTGCTGGTCCCAGGGGTGGCCTAGAGCTTCTGTCTCTGGGCAGAACCTGAACCACCCTCTTGAACCCTCCGCTGCTGCCCTGTGAGCAGGCCTCTGTGCCCCAGAGGGCAGCCTCCCAGGCCTTGGCCCTTTTGATGTCCTTAGGCCTGCAAGACAGGCTCTGGGCTTCCCGCCCAGGGGGATGCAGCCAGGCCACCTCCTTTCTCCCGGTCAATGTGCAGTCCCCGCTGCCCACTAGATGGCACTGTCTCCTGCCTGTCCAGAGTCCCAGGGAGGCCGAGGGGGTCTCCGAGGCCTTGTGTCTGTACTAAGCTGGGGACAGAGACCCCCCAGAGGGTGAGGAACTTCCCACCGCTGGGTCAGGGACCCACAGAAGGGCTTTGCTCATTCATTGTAGGGCAAGCACCATGTGACCAGGTAGTGGCCCCGGCCAGGGCGTGTGCTCCTGTGCCTGTGCGCTCTGTATGCATGTGTGCAAACACGCATGTGCACATGTGTGTGTTTATGTGTGTGCATGTAATATGTGTCTGCACAGGTAGCGTGCACCTGTGAGCGTGTGCATGCGTGTGTGTGTGAGCCTGGCTGTGTGTGTGCAGCTGGGAGAGGGCGTCTGTGGGGTGGGCAGGCAGGGTGGGGCCGCTCCATCAGCCCCTCCAGGCCAGGCCTGCCTTAGGAGCTGGTGCAGGAGCCCTGTTTGGGGAGATGGCTTAAATTGCGGTTGACTATGGGCCATGGAGATTTGGGCATTGCCGCCTTCCGTAGTCTCACGGGACTTGGCCTGGGATCTCGCAGGACTTGGCCCGGATCTCGAGTGACTTGAGCCGAGATTGCTGATGGGGTCAGCGCCATTTTGGTGGTGTGTGTGGAGCGTGTTAGTCGTTGTTAGAGCCAGAGAGAAAAGTTATCAGAATAAAAAGCTGTTTGTCTCCAGTTCGCCTCTGAACTTCTTCCCGCGGCTTCGTTGCTCCAAGCGGCCATCGCTTCAGGCGGCAACAAGCTGGGCTCAGAGGTGACAAGGCCTTGGCCTCCACCTCCCTCCTCGGCCACTCCCAGGCAGATTTGCTCTCTGTGACACTCAGGTGCCCCAGGCCCTCATCCCGGTGGTGACCCTGGGCCCCAGGCGTGACTCCTCCTGTGAACAGTGACACGGACTGTAGAGGGACATGAGGGGCTCCTGAGTGGTGGTCACTTGCTCCTGGCAGCTGCATTGGGACCAGTCCGAGGCTCAGTGTCCCCCTGTGGTGGAGTGCAGGGGGTGGGGGCCACCCGGGGTGGGAGAGGGACACTCCAGAGAAGCACTCCTTGGGGCTCTGCACGCTGGGTGGGGCCTGGCCTGGCCTGGCCGGGCAGTGCTGCTGGGTGGTACCCCTGCTCCCCACGCAGCCCAGGCGGGCAGCTCCATGGGCAGCACAAGGTCTAGCGTGTGGCCTGGGGGGCTGCCACTCCCTCCCCACCCCCTGCTGCCTGCCCGTGTGCCTCGGGGCCAGCTGGGGCCAGCTGGGTGTTGGGCGGGGAAGCTGGGGGTGGGGCTGGCTCGGCTCCGCGGGGGAGGAGGAGGGGGTTGTGGCGGGAGCCTGGACGGTCTAGGGCCCAACTGTCCTGGCCCAGACACGGGAGGCCCAGCGGCTGAACCCCCCCAGAACGTTCCTGGGGGTGGGGGTGACCTCTGGTGCCAGGGACATGGAGACACTTGTCGCCCCCAGGACCACCCGGGTCACTTCTGGGTGAAACACCCAGTGGCAGGTGGTTCCCGAGGGAGGCCCGCTGGGCAGTGAAGGCAGAGCTGCTCTGGGGGGGCTCAGGCCTGACCTCAGCCCTGCGGCTTGAAGGGAGGGCGTTCAGCACCCCACCCGCAGCCAGAGCCCTGCGGCCTGGACAGGTCCCTGTCCTGCCCTGAGGAAGGAGTGGTGGGGCCCTCCAGGGGCGGGACGAGGCCACGCCCAGCAGCCGGGAAGCCCCACACTGCAGAGCTCCTGCCCCCAGGGCAGCCTGCCCCCTGCGAACCACAGCTGTCGCGGGCAGCTGGGGACACGCAGAGCCCTTGTCCTGGTGCTGAGCCCACGGTGCCTGTGGCTGAAAGGGAAGTGATAGTGACAGGGACCCAGTAGCACTTGTCACTGCAGAGCATGGGCAGTGGCACCATCCACCAAGACCACCAGAGTCCCCTAGGAGGACCGTGTCATCCTGTCCTGTAGAGGAGCAAAGGGAGGCCACCGTCGCCCCTGTCCTCTGGGAGCCGAGGGAGCCTTCTGGGGAAGGGCGCAGCTGGCCCTGCCCACAGCTGGCCCTGCCCACAGCTGGCCCTGCCCACAGGTGGCCTGGGCCATGGGGTGCAGCCTCCAAGGCCCCTCTGCCTCCGCCGGGGGTGTGAGCAGAGGGGGGCACGAGCCTGGGCGGGGCCAGGGGCTTCCTGAGGGCTGTAGCAGGGGGCCCGGCCTTGGTGACTCAGCTGCTGCCTCCTCAGCCCTGCCCCCCTGTCCCTGCGCGGCCACTGCTCTGACCGTCCTCACCTGGGCCCATGGGCGGCTGTTGTGCCCCGATGCCGTAAGTGACATCGCAGCTCCAGACCCCTCAGGCCTCCCCCCTCCCGCCACCTGCCATCACATCAGAAGCCGCCTTCCAGAGCCTTCCGTGGCGGCGGAGCCTCTCTCCATGTCAGGTTCCCGAGCGCCTCTCGGCCCGCGGCTCCTGGACAAGCGCCTCTAGCAGTGACCGCGAGCAGACGCGTGCCCTGCGTGGTTTCCAGGGAGCACCGGCCTCTCCTGGGGACAGGCCCCTCTCTGACAACGGGCCAGCTTGCCACGGTTTGCAGAAAGCCCCTGACACCCAGGGTGGGCCTGATGTCCTCGAGGTTCTGGGGTGGCCCTGGGTCGACACTCCGGAGTTGCGGGACAGTGTTCGAGGCCTGTGGCCCGGGCCCCCGTCTGCAGGTGCTTCCTGCTGAGTGCCTCGGTCACAGTGGGTACTTGTGGGGGCTTTGCCCTGCTGAGCAGAGCACAGGGTGGAGGGACCCCGCGTCCAAGAGTGACGCTGTGCGCCATGGCTGGGCACTGTGCTGTGCGTGTGAGCTTCTGCGGGGACTTGGGACCCTCCACTCCAGGAAATGGCTGAGACCCCCCACACCCTGGAAAACCACCCAGTCGAGCTTCAGTGCGATCTCTCGGGAGGTGAGAGGAGTGTCTTCACGAGTTAACCAGATGAATTACAGCAGAGGTCGCTGCTTATGAATTTTTAAAACAAGGCATCTGCGTTTATCTGGCCTTTCTTTTCTTTTCTTTTTTATTTATTTATTTATTTTTTTGTCTGCCGGCCTTCCTGTTTGGGGCAATGCAGCTGCGGCAGGGCTGGGCCTGGAGCTCGTAGCTCAGGCTGCTGAATATTTTATTTACCAGTTGCAAAGAGGAAATGTAATTAAAGGCCCTTTCCCAGCACCAGGGAGAAGGAGTCTCACTGCGGGGCCAAGTCCCCTTTAATCTTTGGAGTTTCCGGCGCTTGGACTACAGAGCCACAGGGGACAGCTGTGTGCGGCTCTTCTCTGACACTAAAAGGGAGGCAAAGTTTCGGCAGGTAGGAAATCCCCCACTCCTGCGACATCTACTGACGTTCTAGTAGGTGTTAGAATCTGGCCTCTCCGATCACCTCAGCCACTCCGGGTGGCTTGAGTCACTGGGTTGGAGAAGACAAAGGGAGGCTGAGGAGGAAACAGGCAGGCAGGGCTGGGAGGAGGTGGGGTGGGGGAGAGACAGGAATGAGGACCAGGGAGGCCTCCAGGACCCCGTGGCTGGGACCCGGGGCAGAGGGCGCGCTCTGTCGCAGCCCTGGTTCAACGTCCGTCCGAGTCCTGTGTTTTCTGGGCAGAAGGGCTTCCTGGGTCCTCTCGGGTGTGTCTGGCAGCCAGACACCCTCAGGCCTGCCCCGGAAGTCCACGGGCGAGAGGGTTCAGTTCTCCTCCTGACCCGGGCAGTGGAGGGCCAGCCTTGTCCAGTGTGGCGTGCATTCCCTGCACCCTCGCAGCCTGGGACTGGGCGTGGGCCCTCAGGACTCAGGGGCAGAGTGCAGAAATGGGGCCCAGGGCCTCACAGAGCAGGCGGCATGAAGACCACTGCCCGCGGGCCCCCAGGACCGCGGCTGGCCAGCGTAAGGTGCAGCCGTCCCTGCAGGGTGAGCGGGTGGCCTCCACGTGCGGCACCCCTCACACCATGCCTGCCGACCTCTCCCTGGGGTCTCTCCTGGCCTCCCAGCCTCCTGGGAGCCCAGGTGTGTCTGGTCCCCGAGCCCGTGGCCTCGGGCAGCTCTGTCCTTCCAGGCTTCTTCCCCCCTGACTTGGAGGGAGGTGAGACAGTGCCCCTCCCCCAGGCTTGGGTGGAAGCACACTGCCCAGCCCTGGCGTGCCCTCCTGACGGCCTGGGCTCCAGAGATGTCCCAGGGAGACTTCTGAAGTTAAGGATCTCTTTGAAACTCTTAGAAGGCATCCCACGCAACCCTGCTTATTGCAGAAATTCTGGAAAGCAGATGATTGGAAGAGAAAAGCCCGCTCCGATCTCCTTGCCCAGAGAAAATCTCACGACAGCTTTGGTACAAAGACTGCCGGACTTTTCTGTGTGCTTTATTCTCGGACATGTGCATTTCACAAACATCATCCTCTGCGCCTTCCGTGGCTCCCAGTGCCTGGTGACCGCGTCGGGACGCGTGCTTGCCCAGGGCGTCCTGCTCATCCCTTGCAGGACCTCACTCCTGTTCGTTCAGCTGCTGGGCAGCATTTGGTTGGCCCCATGTTTACTTTCACAAACAGCGCTCCAGTGGGCGGCTGCGTTTGTGAATGTTCCTGAATTGGTCGATGAGGCACAGCATCTTTGGTGGATGGGAGGCTGCCTGGAGTTGGCTGCAGGCGCTGGGAGACCGCAGGCCCCAAGGCGTCCATGTACAGCTGCGCAAGCTGTGCACTGCATTCCTCCAGGGGGCGCCATCTGCTGAGTCATGATGTCAATGGTGTCACCTGGAGTTGTGCACCCCAGTGGTCCAGCTGGGGAAGTCTGGGCTGGGAGAGGATCTTGAGCCTCCCATGGTCCTTGCGGCCAGCACTGTGAGCTCAGGGGAAGCAGGTGCTGTGGTGGGCTGGGATTGCTGTGGGTGCTGCCACTTGTCCCCTCCCCGGGGTACAGGTAGGTCTGCAGGGTGTTGGCCTTGGTCTTGGATAGCGAGGCCCTGACTCCTGCTCCTGTGGCGAGAGTCGCAGCCCCCGCCCTGGGCACTGCCTCTGCTTCTGCCTGCCCCTGCTCGCCCTGCAGGACTGGCCAGAGCCCCGGAGGCCTGTGACCCTGCAGAGGACCGGGCACTGAGCGCGGGCCCTGGGGAGACAGCTGCTCCCAGGATGTGCTTGTGAGTGGGGGGGGGGGGCAGGGCCCACGGCCGGCTCCCTCCTGCAGGCTCGCGGCTCCTCAGGTGAATGTGCGAGGCAGCTCTGGCACCAGGGCCACTTGTGGGCACAGCATGAACGGGCCTCCTTGGACCCACGGCAGCCGGGCCCTCAAGTGTGCTCAGGGGGCTGCAGGCCGCTCACCTCCGCGGCCTCTGCTGGAGAGCCGACTCTGGCAGGCAGGGAGGCCCCCCAGGCCAGCAAGGAGCCCCATCTCCAGCAGCTCCTGCCCCTTCCTCTGGGGAGCTGAGCATCAAAACCACCAATGAGGGTGGTGACCAGGGTGACGGTAGTGGTGGCGAGCAGTCTGATGGCCGTGACCACGTCCCAGGCCTCTGCACAGAGGCAGAGCTCGGGCAGCCCCAGCCCCGGGCGCCCAGGGCCAGACCAGACCAGACCCCACCACTGTGCAGCCACGGCCCGCTGTGACCTCAGACTGCCCGGCGTCTGGCTCATGCTGCCCGGGGGAGGGGAGGCCACACCATCCGTGGGGGCCACACGGATGACGCCCCTCTGTGGTTCCGCTGCTCCCGCGTCACACACCTGGGAGGCTCTGAGCTGGGAGCTGGGTGACCATGGTGATGGGCCTGGGCCTGCCCAGTGTGGGGAGAGGGCACAGCCCCCACTGTCCCGACGACCACTGCACCTGCCCCTGTGCGCACGCGCTGGCCGGGTGGGCGGATCTGCCGACCCCTGCCAGCCCAGCTTGGGGCGGGATGGGCTGGGCAGAGGTGGCATGGGAGGAGGACTCAGCCTGCCGAGGCTGCCCAGGCCCGGGCCCGCCATGCCACCCACCACCAAGAAGCCAGTCCAGCTGCCTTATGGACGGTCCCAAGAGGGAGCCCCCCGCCGGGCAGCCGGGCCCTGGGGCCAGGCCTGGCGCTGGCCGGGCCGCGCTTGTGGGTGGAGAGCAGCTTCTGCTGGGGTCTGGGGTGAAGCCCCCAGAAGAGGGCACACCCGCCACACCCTGCACCGCCACACAGGCGCACACGCGTCCCCCAGCCCCACTGGCACACGCGTCTGCTCACGCCCATGCACGCACACCCCACACGCGGGCACACAGACGGGAAGCCTCGGGGTCCCCGCAGGCCCTGTCTAGCACGGCTCCACCCACGTCACAGCCCAGAGATCGGCCAGGGGCCTCTCCCAGCCCGGGGCCCACAGAGCGCGAAGTCACCTGGCCACCCCATCCCCGGGTTACTTCCCGGGGTTCCCGGGGCAGGAGGCAGGGAGGTGCTTCTGCACTCGAGGCCGATGCCCTCCATCTTTAACCGAGCGTGGGCGCGGAGGGCGTCTGGCCGTTAGGACGACGCGAGCCCGCGTGCCCCTCCAGGTGCCCCTCCGCCACCCCTGCTCCGGGCGGCTGCTTTGCCGTTCCTGATTTTCTGCTGTTTCCAGCCCGAGCCTTCCTTGAGGAAGCTGGTCAGTTAGATCTAGATCCAATTCAGGACCTAGACCTCGACGGCGGGTCAAGCGCGGCAGCAGATTCTGGGGGTTTCGAGAAGGAAAACGCCCAGGCCGGCCTTGCCCTCGTGGCCTTGGCGGGTGCACTGGGGACTTCTGCGAGATGCGTGTTTGCCCACGGTCTGGGCCAGCCGGGCGGAGGCTGCAGGAGGCCCTGGGGCCTGGGCAGGCTGGCAGGTGGGAAATGAAACTAGGGGCCTCCCGGGGGCCGAGGTGATGGGAGTTTGCGGGTGTCCCTGCGGGAAGGCCAGGCGCGGGCCTCCACCTCCATGTCCAGGCTGTGTTCTGCTGTGACGGGGCAGGGTGCCACGGCTCAGGGAGGGACATTCTCGCCATCCTCACCTGGGCTGGGCCCGCGCAGACCCTCCAGCCTGGGCTCTGGGCCTGGCCTGCCAGGGCCCCCCCTCCCCGTCCTGGAGAGGAGCGCGGGGCCTCGCCGTGCCAGGAGTCGCTCTAACAAGGGGACGCCCGCTGACCACCGTGCCCGCGGGAGGCGCCTGGGCGAGGCGTGGCCAGCAGGCGGTCACAGACGGGGCCGGGGCTCCATTGGGCGGTCAGAGCCATTTAGGGAGCACCAGCTCTGGACCAGGAGCGTTCCCGACGCAGGGGGCACGATGGCACCCGCAGACTGGCCCCCGTGGTCACACCAGCCAGCAACTGTAGTTCCGTGGACACTGAGCCCGGGGAGGGTCAGCCAAGCTTCCAGAAGCCTGTCCTAGTGCACGGGCCTAGGGGACTGGCGACCGGCCAGCGGCCCGAGCACAGAGGCGCTTCTGCTCTGCAGATGCTGCCTTGCCACCCGGATGCCACCAGCGATGGCTGTGTGTGGGCTTCGGCCCTGGGCACTTGCTGATGCCACCTCCTTGCCTGGTGAGCAGACCCAGTGACCGCCAGGCTTCAGCTGCAGCAGGACACCCTCAGTCACTGTCACACTGTATTGAGATGACTGATCTTTGGCTGCTTTACCAGTGTCACTGTTAATGCCTCATCAGGGCAGATGGGTGGGACAGGACCCTCAGCCCTGGGAGACCTGTGTGCCAGTCAGTGGTGCCACCAGCCCAACCCCCTAGGCCTTCCTGCCTCTCTGTGGCCTGGGGTACAGATCCTGGTGGGTAGCTCCCCCATCCATTCATTCACTCATCCATATTTTAAAACGGAAAAATGATTTCATTTCCCTCACTCCCTCCATCCCCCACCTATCCATTCACCCACCCACTCACCCACCCATCAACTCACCCACCACCCACCCACCCATCCATCCATCATTCATCCATTTATCCATCCACCCACCCACCCACCATCCATCCGTCCATCCACCCACCCATCCATCCATCCGTCCATCCGTCCATCCACCCACCCATCCATCCGTCCATCCACCCACCCACCCACCCATCCATCCGTCCATCCACCCACCCACCCACCCATCCACCCATCCATCTGTCCGTCCACCCGTCCATCCATCATCTATGCAATCACCCATCTCTATTCATCCTTTGGTCCCCTCTGTCCATCCATGTCCATCCTCTCAGCCACCTACTCACCCCCCCCCCCCGCCGTCCACCCAGTCATCCTTTCCCTCATCCGCATTTTTAAGCAGACAGATGACCTCACTTCTCTGGCCTCAGTCTCCTCACTTGTGAAGAAGACTCAAAGCCACCCTTTCGCACGACTGAGATGAGGTTGTGTCGGGAGGCCTGCTGGGTGCCCAGGGCTCGGAGCGGGGGTGGCCCTGGCAGAGGCAGGGCCGCTCTTGTCCTCCCTTGCCAGGTCTTTCAGCAGGATGGGCGTCCTAGCATGGCAGGAAGACTGGCCTGGACCGTCCACCTCTTCTGTCCACCTCTTCTCCTGCCGTCCCCTGACAGCAGAGGTGCTGGGTGTCACTTCAGGTGTGAGCCGCGCTGCTTCCTCCTGTCCCTTGCCAGGAAGGCCTGAGCAGGGGACTGGGTCACAGGCAGATGTGGACTGAGGGTCTGAGTCAGCTGGAAGCAGCTATCCAGTGTCCAGGAGGGTCCTGACAGCAGCTGGCTTTGCTGAGCAAGGGCCCCGGGAGTCGGGTTTACTCCTGACTGTTTTTTTTTTTTTTTTTTTGGTACCAGGGATTGAACTCAGGGGCCCTCGACCACTGGGCCACATCCCCAGCCCTGTTTTGTATTTTATTAGAGACAGGGTCTCACTGAGTTGCTAAGTGCCTCCCCATTGCTGAGGCTGGCTTTGAACTCGCGATTCTCCTGCCTCAGCCTCCCAAGTGCTGGGATTACAGGCGTGTGCCACCGCGCCCGGCTTCGGGTTTCTTCGTGATTTTGGCAGGACCTGTCCCCTCTTGACTAGGTGACAGTGCCTGTCCCCCTTCCAACAGGCGAGGCCAGCTGGTGATGGGCCAGAAGAGGGCCCATCTCAAGACCAAGGGTCAGGCTGAGGTCAGTGCTGCCACGTCCCAGCCAGCCAGCCTCTCACCCGGGCCCCACTCTCTTCTTCCACCTGGCCCTGTGGCCACTCCCCGTGACCACCCTTCACACGTCCCATGCTGGGGTGCCCTCCCTTTCCCGTCCTGCCCTTGAGGCCTGCAGTAACTGCTGGACGCTCTCTGGGGACCAAGCCTGTCCTGGCTGGTTAGCTCCCAGGGGCCAGATGAGAGCGTGTGGGCAGCCTGGGCAGGGCTGGAGGGGCAGTCTCACCCGCCCAGACAGGCCTGGCACCCTGTCCTGCCTGTCCCTCCCTGCAGCCTCAGGACCTGAGCCTCTGCCGGGACAAGGTGGGGCTCCCGTGTGGCGGCACAGCCTGCACCAGCCAACAGGGGACAGCTGAGCCCACGGGCAGAGCCAGGACCACGGCGCAGGCCCCTCCCGAGGTCCTGCTGGTGCAGGGCTGTGTGCCCGCGGGAAGCAGGACAGGGCGGTCACTGGAAGCTTCCACAGAGGCCAAGCGCAGCCTGGGCCCACTGGCTCCTGGCCCTGGTCGGGGGTCTTCTCTGCATTCTTGCCCCCCGAGTCTCCCGGGGGCGCTGGCACAGCTCCTGCCCTGCCCTGCCCTGCCCTGCGGAGGCTTCTGCAGAACAGCCGCGGGCAACGCTCCCCCTCCCTGGCCCGAAGCCGGCCCGGCTGTTCCTAGGTACTGAGGCACGAGCACCAGGCCCAGGGCAGGGGAGGAAGGAGACTCCCGCCCAGGGCTCGCGGCCAGCAGAGGCTGGTGGGCAGCTGGACGCCGGGAGACCTGCCCCTTCACCGCGGGCGCTACGCGGGGCTGGATGGGGGCAGCGCCGGGGCTTAGGACACGCACACAGGCCGCGAGCTTGCCAGGGCGCACGCAGGGACCGTCAGATTCCCTCCCCTCGCTCAGGAACGGGGACGAATCATTCACCAGGATACGCCAGGAGCCCCACGGGCACCGGGCTGCTGGCGGCAGCGGGGAGGGCTGGCGAGGCCGGGGCTTGTGCTGTGGCCGGGAGAGCTCCCCGCCTCGGGCTCTGGGCACTTCCCGCAGCCGCGCACAAGCTGCCGGTGACTTGGGCTTTACATGGCAGTTGGGCAGGGAGGGATGCCCTGGGGAGTTCGAGGTCTCTGTGCCGCAGGGACTTCCAGGGCTTGGCAGAGGCGGAGGAGGAGGGAGGCTGGGACTGGAGCCTCCCCTCTGGGTGGCAGCTCGGTTTGCAGAGCCCGGCTGTGATGTTTTTCGCAGGCTCTGGATCTAACGGCCTGAGTTTGAATTCCCGTTCAGCACTTAAGGGCTGTGTGTTCTTGGGGAAGCTCCTCAACCTCTCTGTGCCTCGGCTTCTTCACCTGCAAGATGAGGGTCATACTAATGTCTGCCTGCCTCTCGGCTTTGCTGTGAATGTGAAACACCACAGCAGCTCAAGTGCTTAGCAGGCCTGGGCACGGGTCAGCCATGCGTGGTCGACGTCACTGTCACCACCTTGTTCAGCCCATGCTCCCCACCTTTCCCAGCTCTGCCTCCCGGCCTCTGCCAGCCTCCCCTTCTCCTCCACCTGCAGCCCCGATGTCGCTGCAAGCCCTGAGCCAGAGAGCCAGGAGGGCAGGCAGCGCGGCCTCTGAAGGGACAGCTCTGGGGACAGGCACGAGGACACGGCTCCCGATGCAGAGGACTCTCCGGGGTCCACACAGCTCGAGGCCCGGCGCTGACTCCTGCCACGTGGTCAGGGAGGCGTCTGTCCGTCCTCGGGCCTCCTGGGCACGGCCCTCCCAGCCCTGCGCTCCACCCGGTGGCTCGCACCCGCTCGCACCCGCTCGCACACTCGGTGACAACACATCAAACTCGTCAGGTACAGTCTTTTATGGGGAGCAGATTGAGGAATCCATTAGCACGTGGCTGTCTGTCGCCAGTGCTGACAGAAGCCACCATGAGGACAAGCAGGCGTGACGTGGCGTGTCTGGCGGGTGTGCGGAGCGCCGGGCCAGCACCTTCTCTGATGGACTCCGGGGCCCAGGCAGGAGGGCCGTCGCAAGGGGCCAGGACCAGTTCCAGGTCCTCAGTGAGGTGGGGCCAGCAGCCCCACGGGATGCCCTGCCCCACGGGGGGGGGGGCATAAGGGAGGGGCCAGACGGGAGTCCGAGCGTCACGTGTCAGAGGAAGCCCCTCCCAGGTGCCTCACTGTCCCCTCAGGGCACCAGGACAGCCTGCAAAGAGATGCTCCCAGTGCTGCAGCCCTGCCAGGGGGTGCCGAGGCCACTCCCGCCCTGGGGACAAAGGCCCCTGCTGCTGTTGCCTCGGTGTCGAGATGGGGACCAAGCCACTCAGACGTCTGGTCCCGCGGCCCTTTCCTCCCACAGCCCTTCTGCTCTGCGCCCTCCGTGCTCCGGGGCACCGCGGCCGCGTCCACCTTTCTGCCCAGTTATGGCTGTCCTGCCCAGAAACAGGGCTGCCCGCCCCTCCCTGTCTGCCCACCTAAATTCTCTCCACCCCCAGGTCTCGGAACTGATGGCTAAAGACTGCTGGGCAGCCTGCTGCCCCGTGCCCCCCACACGGCCCGGTTACCTGTGCCCTGTCCCTGCAGAGACCCACGGGGGCTGGGCCTCTGGTTGGGCCAGCTGAGCAGAGCCTCCGCCCAGGCCCCGGCTGGGCAAGTGGGCACAGGAAGGGCAGCAGAGGGCGCTGTCCAGGAGGGTGCCCAGGACTGACCTCTCCGGGCAGGTGTGGGCAGGAGGTGGGCAGGTGGGAGTGATAGATGGGCTCCCCTCCACCCCCAGAGTTTCTCCACATCCTGAGAGAAGCAACCTTGTTTTCATTCCCCAGGCAGGATGTTTCTTCCCCCGGGCAGGAGCCAATAGGCTTAAAGGTCGCCCTGTTCTGTGGGCAAAGAGCCAATGGTGTTGGGGTTGCTCTGGTGCACCTCCCACCAGAAATCCCTATATAGGGCCCTGTTCGAGAGACTCAGAACACACACACACACACATCAGCTTGTCGCTGATGAGAGGAGGAAGCCACTGCGGCAGCTCCAGACCCACCACCTTCAGCCCGACGGCCGCTCCCAACCGACAGCTCCAGCCTCCAGCCAGACAGCAGCTGCTTTAGCTGACAGCTCCAGAGATGCCAGCCAGTGTGACCAAGCACCCACCTTCTGTCCAGAGCTTGCACACTCCCCTCTCCCACCAGAGCTTGCACACTCCCCTCTCCCTAACTCCCCTCTCCCACCAGAGCTTGCACACTCCCCTCTCCTTAACTCCCCTCTCCCACCAGAGCTTGCACACTCCCCTCTCCCTAACTCCCCTCTCCCACCAGAGCTTGCACACTCCCCTCTCCCTAACTCCCCTCTCCCACCAGAGCTTGCACACTCCCTTCTTTCTCCCTGACTCCCCTCTCCCACCAGAGCTTGCACACTCCCCTCTCCCTGACTCCCCTCTCCCAGCACCTCTTCGACCCTCGACCAGAGCACCTCTTCTCCGGTTTTGCTACCTGCCACGAAGGCTGTTGAATAAATCTCTTGGCTGCACGGCTGTCCCCGGTGTGGTGTTTTGCCCTTCAGGGAGTCCTAGTGGAGGCGGGCTATGGCTGACCACTCCTGGTCACCACCTTGGTGTCTGAGCAGGGCTTGAGAGGGGCGGGAGGCCTGGCATCGCCGAGATTCTCCCCGCAGGCTTTGTCTGCCTGTCACCCGCTGCCTCAGGGTCACGGTTTCCCAGGGAGACTGCAGAGGAGGGCAGAGGGACCCAAGGTGCTCAGCCTGCCCAGGGAGGGCCCGTTCCCACCCGTGCTGGTCCCGCCGTGACGCACAGGGATGGGTGCTGCAGGCACCCAGACCTCCCTGCTCCCATGCCCCGTGGTCCCGAGGGCGTAGGGCCACCAGGGACCTGGTGGGCTGCCCCAGCTGGGGGTTCTGGTGGGCCGGAGCGGAAGGCCTGGGGTCCTTCAGGGGACATTTTGGTCTGGGGACTCCAAGCCTCTTCTCACGTTTATTTGCCTGCAACCTGTCGGCAGCCGGGGAAGGGCCGGCGCAGCCCCTCAGCTCACAGGCAAGGACGGGAGCGCAGGGTGAGCAGCTCACCTTCCAGCCTGGGGCGCTCGTGGTCAGACTGATGTCCAGCCCAGGAGTCCTGCCCCTCCACTGGACCCGGGGGGTGTGGAGGGGACCTGAGCACCCCACAGAGGTGAACCAGGGGTGGAGTCAGACGCTCGTTCACACTGGAACACAGTAACTGCTTTCCTAAGAGCTTTATTGAGATATGATCTGCACCCGGCACAACCGCCCCTGAAAGTGTGCGACTGAATGGTCTCCGGTTGCCCAGCGTCGTGCGTCCATGGGCAGCATCACTTACAGAACCTTGTGATCATCTCAAAGAGAAGCCCACGCCCTTCGGCTGCGCCTGCCCCCGCCCCACCCTGGGCACCAGGCCCTTTCCCTCTGCAGATCCACGTCCCGGAGGTCACCGTGGCCGCTCACTGGCGGTCCTCTGTGCCAGCCGTCCCGGAGGTCGCCGTGGCCGCTCACTGGCGGTCCTCTGTGCCAGCCGTCCTGGAGGTCGCCGTGGCCGCTCACTGGCGGTCCTCTGTGCCAGCCGTCCTGGAGGTCACCGTGGCCGCTCACTGGCGGTCCTCTGTGCCAGCCGTCCTGGAGGTCACCGTGGCCGCTCACTGGCGGTCCTCTGTGCCAGCCGTCCTGGAGGTCACTGTGGCCGCTCACTGGTGGTCCTCTGTGCCAGCCGTCCTGGAGGTCACCGTGGCCGCTCACTGGCGGTCCTCTGTGCCAGCCGTCCTGGAGGTCACCGTGGCCGCTCACTGGTGGTCCTCTGTGCCAGCCGTCCTGGAGGTCACCGTGGCCGCTCACTGGCGGTCCTCTGTGCCAGCCGGAGGTCCCCGTGGCCGCTCACTGGAGGTGCACCGTGAGCCCGGGCCGCTCACTGGTGGTCCTCTGTGCCAGCCGTCCTGGAGGTCACCGTGGCCGCTCACTGGCGGTCCTCTGTGCCAGCCGTCCCGGAGGTCACCGTGGCCGCTCACTGGCGGTCCTCTGTGCCAGCCGTCCTGGAGGTCACCGTGGCCGCTCACTGGCGGTCCTCTGTGCCAGCCGTCCTGGAGGTCACCGTGGCCGCTCACTGGCGGTCCTCTGTGCCAGCCGTCCTGGAGGTCACCGTGGCCGCTCACTGGCGGTCCTCTGTGCCAGCCGTCCTGGAGGTCACCGTGGCCGCTCACTGGTGGTCCTCTGTGCCAGCCGTCCCGGAGGTCACCGTGGCCGCTCACTGGTGGTCCTCTGTGCCAGCCGTCCTGGAGGTCACCGTGGCCGCTCACTGGTGGTCCTCTGTGCCAGCCGTCCTGGAGGTCACCGTGGCCGCTCACTGGCGGTCCTCTGTGCCAGCCGTCCTGGAGGTCACCGTGGCCGCTCACTGGTGGTCCTCTGTGCCAGCCGTCCTGGAGGTCACCGTGGCCGCTCACTGGTGGTCCTCTGTGCCAGCCGTCCGGAGGTCACCGTGGCCGCTCACTGGTGGTCCTCTGTGCCAGCTGTCCTGGAGGTCACCGTGGCCGCTCACTGGTGGTCCTCTGTGCCAGCCGTCCTGGAGGTCACCGTGGCCGCTCACTGGTGGTCCTCTGTGCCAGCCGTCCGGAGGTCACCGTGGCCGCTCACTGGTGGTCCTCTGTGCCAGCCGTCCCGGAGGCGCCGTGGCCGCTCACTGGTGGTCCTCTGTGCCAGCCGTCCTGGAGGCCGCCGTGGCCGCTCACTGGCGGTCCTCTGTGCCAGCCGTCCTGGAGGTCACCGTGGCCGCTCACTGGCGGTCCTCTGTGCCAGCCGTCCTGGAGGTCACCGTGGCCGCTCACTGGTGGTCCTCTGTGCCAGCCGTCCGGAGGCCGCCGTGGCCGCTCACTGGTGGTCCTCTGTGCCAGCCGTCCGGAGGCCGCCGTGGCCGCTCACTGGCGGTCCTCTGTGCCAGCCGTCCTGGAGGTCACCGTGGCCGCTCACTGGTGGTCCTCTGTGCCAGCCGTCCTGGAGGTCACCGTGGCCGCTCACTGGCGGTCCTCTGTGCCAGCCGTCCCGGAGGTCACCGTGGCCGCTCACTGGCGGTCCTCTGTGCCAGCCGTCCCGGAGGTCACCGTGGCCGCTCACTGGCGGTCCTCTGTGCCAGCCGTCCTGGAGGTCACCGTGGCCGCTCACTGGTGGTCCTCTGTGCCAGCCGTCCCGGAGGTCACCGTGGCCGCTCACTGGCGGTCCTCTGTGCCAGCCGTCCGGAGGTCACCGTGGCCGCTCACTGGCTCTGTCCTCTGTGCCAGTGGCCGCTCACTGGCGGTCCTCTGTGCCAGCCGTCCCGGAGGTCACCGTGGCCACTCACTGGCGGTCCTCTGTGCCAGCCGTCCCGGAGGTCACCGTGGCCACTCACTGGCGGTCCTCTGTGCCAGCCGTCCCGGAGGTCACCGTGGCCGCTCACTGGTGGTCCTCTGTGCCAGCCGTCCCGGAGGTCACCGTGGCCGCTCACTGGTGGTCCTCTGTGCCAGCCGTCCCCGGAGGTCACCGTGGCCACTCACTGGTGGTCCTCTGTGCCAGCCGTCCCGGAGGTCACCGTGGCCACTCACTGGTGGTCCTCTGTGCCAGCCGTCCTGGAGGTCACCGTGGCCACTCACTGGTGGTCCTCTGTGCCAGCTGTCCTGGAGGCCGCCGTGGCCGCTCACTGGCGGTCCTCTGTGCCAGCTTCCTCACCCAGCGCGGTGTTTTTAGGGCCACAGGCCTGGCGGGGTTGGCGCCTTGTTCCTTGCCATGGCTGACTGCGGCTCTGTGGGTCGAGGGGACGGCTTGTGGCTTGCCCGGCCCTCTGCTGGGGACCGCGGCGTGGTCCCGCTCTCCGCGGTGAGGAGTGCTGCCTGAGCCCCGCCAGTGGAGGCCCGCGCTCTCTGCCGCTTCTCCTGCGCACGCGCCTAGGAGTGGGGGGCCGGGCCTGCGCGGTCAGTCTGCGGCCACCTCGTTGAGGAGTGGCCAGCTGCCTCCACGGGGCCACCGCTCTGCACTCCCGGTTTTCCCTCTGTGGCTCGAGCTGCCCCACCAGCTCTGGCCTTGGCCTTGACACCTCCGTCCTGCCTCTGCTGCCCGCTGTGCCTCCCGCCCGCCAGCGTCTCCTCCCATCTGGCCGCTTTCCCGCCCTCCTTGCTGTCCGAGACTCGGCCTGTGCCCCCGGCTCTCAGGGCACCAGCAGTGCCAGGCGCCCGGGCTCTCTGGCTCAGAGCCCTGCCTTGTTCCATCCCCAGCCCCACGGTGGGCAGAGTCCTCCCCCACCCAGGTGGGCAGTGGTGGCCATGGCCGGGAGCTGGACAGGAAGGGGACGATTTCCACTCCTCCTCCAGGCAGGCACCGCCTCAGGCCTCGGGCAGGCCCCAGCGAGCACTAGCTCCTTACCCAGGAAAAGGACGGGCCAGCCGCTCACGTGGCCTCCCTGCGTCTGCCACAGCCCAGCAAGCCCACGGCAGCAGCTGGACCGACAGGACACGCGGCCCACGCCACCCGCAGAACCTCCTCCCGCTCTCGGCCGATTGGTAAGTGGAACCGCGTCCGAGATCCACGCACGCAGCCTTGCTCAGGTGGGGCCGCTGCCTCTGGGCTCCTTGGGGGTTCAGGAGGTTGACAGTTGTCTGTGACATAAGGCATTGTCTGTGACATAGGCGTCATTTCTTCTGATACTTCAGAGGGTCGACCGGATCTTATGCAGACCCCACCCCGCCCTGCTCTATCTTCATATAGGTCTCCGCCACTGGTCCCTGCAGTCAGCGGGGTGAGCAGTTGGCAGCAAGGGCCCTGGCACTGCCAGGTGGGGGGCCCTGGGTGCGTCCGCAAGCGTGCGCGCCTCAGTTTCTCACCTGCAGTGAGGCGGGCCCAGGTGAGGCGGGCCCTGCTGAGGTCCAGGTGAGAGCCACTGTGGGCTCTGGAGCCCGAGCAGGGCGCTTGGCACCCGTTTCCCTCCTTTCTCACGTTCTCTTGCTCATTCCTTCCTGTTCTCTCTTTCTTCCTCTGACCTCAGCCATCTCCGGACCATTTACTCTGGGCCATGCCAGTTCCAGCCTGGTCCCCCTCGGAGCCCGCAGTTTGAGAGGCCAATCCCCCACCCGGCATGGCATGCAGGGCAAGGCCCGTCCCTGGCCTCCCAAGCCCATGGCTGGCTGGGCAGTTGGAAACTGGCGGGCCCAGGAGCTGTGCCTGGCGCTGCCCACCGGAGGGGAGAGGGGAGTTGGACAGAGGGCCACATGGTGCTCCCGAGGGCCGTGGTAGTGTGACACGGAGCTCCGATGTCAGATGGGTTCTTTGTCTCGTGAATTTAAAGAATAAAAAATAAAAATCCACAGACACAGGGCGAGAGCAACGTGACAGGATTCGTTAGAGTAAACAGGAGGCAGAGCTCCCGCGGAGGGAGGGCCCAAGAGAGGGAGCCCCCCACCGTGGCTACTGCCTGGGGGTTCACCTGGGCCTCCAGGTTGAAGGAAGCCAGCCTCTGCCCAATCCTGGGCCAGGCGCCGGTGCAGATGTTCCTGCAGCCCTCAGCCCAATCAAAATAGCCATCGGGCATTTCCCCTTCTTTGGAGAGGCCTGGCCTCTCCTCGGGTAGGGCCTCCTTTTAAATAGCCTTTCCGTGAGCTTCTCAGCAGGCGCCTGCAGCTGTTGCTTGTGTTGCTGCCAGGGGAGACCCAGGGCCCGTCCCCATCCGCCCAGCCTCACTCTCCCTCCCGACTCCAGGAGCCGCACCACCTGCAGAGCAGCCCAGTGGCAGGCAGGAGGCTGGCGGAGTGTCGCGCTCTGCGTCCTGGGTGGGCAGACAGCAGAAGGTCCGGGTCCTCGAGCCGTGGGCCTGACTGAGCACCTGGAGGCAGAGGCTGGGAGGTCGGCTCAGCTGAGACCACGCGGGCAGTGGAAATGCCAAGAAGCCACGCTGCCCGAGACGATGTCCCCAAAGTCAGACGCACCGAGACAGGACCTGGTCTGCCCTGTCTGGACCTGATGCCAGGGCTTTCCCTGGTGACGAGGGCCAGCCCCGGGCAGGGGCTGACGTGCGTGGGAGTCGCTGAAGTGTCCTGGTGACCGTCACCTTACTGGCATAGTGAACCACACCCCGAGGCACAGACGTGAGTTGGTGACGAGGCCGTGGCACGTGAGAGGAGGCCGCCACCAGAGTCCCCTCGGCACACGAGCACCTCAGGGACGCGGCCCTGCCTGCCCCGGAGGCGCCAGGAAGGCTGCAGGACCCTGTTCCCTCGGAGCCTCCCGCACCTCTGCAGGTGCTGAGGCCCTGCCGGGGAGGCCGCCCCCAGCCCCGCCCGGGCCGCCTTCTTGGTGCTGGGCCTGAGCCCAGGTGCTCTGCACAGAGCCACACCCCAGCCCTTTCCAGCTTCTATTTTGAGACGGGGTCTCACGAAGTCGTCCAGTCTGGCTTCAAACTTGGGATCCTCCTGCCTCAGCCTCTGGAGTCGTGGGGTTACAGGTGTGCACCCCATGCCCGGCCTTCTCTTTTTGTTCTTTCTTTCTTTCTTTTTTTTGTAGTTGTAGGCGGACAGAATGACTTTATTTGTTCATATTTAAGCGGTGCTACAGAGCAAACCTGGTGCCCGACAGGTGCTGGGCACGCACTCTGCCACCGAGCCACAGCCTGGCTTCCTCTTGCTCTCAGCAGACACTGCCTGGCCTGGGAGCACCTCCCAGCTTGTTCCCGGGTGTGTTCCACTCATTGAAACATTGTGTCACCCTCACATAGAGACCCCCGCCCCACGCCTCAGACACTAAGTCGTTCCTGAGGCTTCCTACAGCAGAAGGCTCCGGATCGCAGGGCCAGTGCTGTCAGCACCCTGCCGGGGTCGTGAGCCCACCTCCCCTGGGTGGCCATACCTCTTTACTGAGTGTCCTCCCTGGGCCTGGTCACCGATGAAGAATGGCCCTGACCCCGTGGCTCTTGGGTCTTGACGGGACACCAGAACCCCTGGGAGTCCCTGGCCACCTGAGAGATCCTGACAGCTGGCTGGGGAGGGGCCCAGGCCCAGCGCTTCTTACATACGGGCAGTGGACATTGTCCCGAGGCGATCATCGGTCCTCCCGCAGCTGACAGAAGTGATGGGGAGATCCTGTGTGACCCAGTCTCCCACACCGGTGACACCATAGAACTAGGGTCCCTGCCACAGCCAGGCGCTGACGTCATGCAGTCCTGACACAGCCCTCCAGCCACTGCCTGCGCCCTCCTGTCCCGGCCTCTCCTTAATCCCCGTCTCCAACTGCTCTGCGCCCAGCTCTGTGGATCCCGGGGCGTGCGGCCTTTGGATTGTTGGAGTTGGCCCGTCTCACTCAGCAGTGTCCCTTGAGATCCGCCCAGCTGCTGTGGCACCAGCGTTCTGTCTTTTCAATGCCGAAGTCTCTGGTTGGCTTGTTTATCTGCTTACCTGTTGAAGGGCATCTGGGTCCGTCCCTGTTAGGAGCTGTTACAAATACAGCTGCTACAAACGTTTGTGCTTTGGGTTTTCCACCAACGTGTTCTCCTTTCTCTGGGGTAAGCGCCGGGCGTGCAGTTGCTGGGAAGCACAGCCCTCGCATGCAGATTCTGCTGTATGAAGAGCCGCCAGCCTCTTTTCCAGAGCGGCTGTGGCCTTCCACATTCTCAGTGCAGCCGAGCGGCCCAGGTCCACGCCCGCCGGTGCGGGCTGTTCCCTGCTGGCTCTCCACCAGGTCTTCGGGACCCCTGTGGTGTGTCTGCACCTCCCTAGTGGCTGACGCTGAGGGCATCTCCTCGCCTACCTGGCCGCCACCGGCATGCTCTTTTTGGTGAAATGCATGCTCACTTCTCTCCCCACTTGGGAATTCAGTTGTTTTCTACATGGAGTTTTGAGAATTCTTCATCTACTCTGGATCCTGCCCCTGTGAAACACAGGATTTGAAGATACTCTCCTCGGCAGATTGCTTTCCATCCTCTCACTGGGATCTTTTGCACAGAAACTCAGACGGGAGGCCATCGCTTTTCTCTTCTAAGGACCATGCTCTGTCTAATCTAAAAGCTCTGTCCTCGTCCTGAAGATTTTGCCTAGGTTCTCTCTAAAAGCTGTGCAATTTACGTTTTAAATTTCCTGAGGTTCGCTTAGCCTGTGGTGTCTTGTCGCTCCTGCGTGTTCGCTGTGAACGCCACCCTTCCTGCGTGGAATTCCTCCTGCACTTTGTCAGAAGTCAGCGGGGCACGTTCGGGGGTGCGGTTCTGGGTCCTCTTGGTTGCATTGGTCATCCTGTCTGGCCGATGCTGCGATACTCCTATGTAGAGAGTCTCACTGTCGGATAAAATGATTCTTCCCATTCTATTCTTTTTCAAAAAACTGTTTTAGCTTATGGCAGATCCCAGGCCCAATCCTCCACAGCTTTTTTCTTTTAAGAATCTTTTCCACATGCATCTGGAATAAGCTCATCTGTTTGCAAAAACCTTGCAAGTGTGTTGATAGGAACTGTACCAAACTATAGATCAGTTGGAGAACTGTCCCCCGTCACTGCCTTGACGTCTAGTCCAGGCCACACAATGCTCCACTTAGTTGAATCTTCTCTGATTGCATCTGTATTTACAAAGCCCCACGGGTGACCCCGCGTGGCTGGGCTGGGTGGACGGGACTTGGTCAGACTGGAGAAGATTGGTGTAGGTGAGTTTTCCCAGGCTGCCCTAACGCTGGAGTTCTCAGAGGTACTCGTTAAAAACTCTCTTTCCTGGGGGAATGAGACTGAGGGTGGGACCCCGGCTTGGAGTGGGTTCAGAGCCCTACAGGTGGTTCCCGACCTGGCTGACGTGGCTCTCGAGCATCTCAGAGCCTGGGCTTTGTCCCTTCCAGCCTGAGCGATGCCATGGATTCTGTGGTGAGGCCACCGGCAGGCCCTGAGCACCTCCTCAGGCCCCGCTGGTGGCCGGGCAGACGGCTGCTGAGGCTGGTCATGTACGTCCTTGTAGCTCCTGAGTCAGGACCCCCAGGTCTCTGGGCTCCTGAATCACCTGCCCCAGTGAAGCCACTTATTTTGTTGCCTTTCTGTTGACCACTGGGGTCCGAGGGCTTTGATGGTCACCGTGATTCAGCATGGTCCTGACCCCCATTGCAGGGTCATGGGGACAGCAGCAGAAGCGCAGGTGTGCTGGTGACTCGGGTCTCCCTGCTCCCCAGGACCCAGGCCACAACACCAGCACCCAGAGAAACCTCGCGGGGAGGGGAAATGAGGTCTTTTAAGCTGATTTCACTGTCTAGATGTCTGGTCCAGGAAGGGAGGACAGCCGGGGCTTCTTCTAAAACCACGATGGGTCGCCACCACAGGGGCGGTCACCAAAGAGCAGAGATCTGGAGGACGTGGCCTTCACGAAGGCTGGTCTACTGCAAGGACAGCTGCCCGTTTGCTGAGGAGGTCTGTTTTTATGAACTGCATGACGCTGGCGCACAGCCGGCACCGTGACCGCACAACTTCACGGAGTCTGCTTGTGAGAAATGTGTAAAATGGATCAGAACGCTCCAAAAAATGTGTGCATGGTTTTTACTTCCTGTACTGGGAAAACATGAAAATAAAACACACAGAATAGTAAATTGTAAAAATAATAATAATAATAATACTGACAACTTACGGGAGCAAACTTTTAAAAAGTGGGGGGCGGGAAAAGCAGGAAAAACCAATGCTGGAAAAGCGCATTACAGGGACGATGTGGGCAGCTGGGGAGGCTCCCGCTTTCCCCAGCACTCTGAAGCCCTGCTGGTGACAGCAGCTGCTCTTCCTGGGGCCCAGCTGTCCTGGGGACACGCAGGTTCTGCCCTCCCTGGGCCACTCCTGCTGACCGGGTCCTCCCCAGGCCCCTGCGCCGCCTGGGTGCAGGAAGCCCACTGGCAGGCCTCACTGCGCACCTGGCCTTGGCAGACCGGACCGGGTGGAGCGGCAACACTGTTGCTAAGGGCCTCGCAGCGCTGCATCTCTCCACGCGCAAACCTGCCAGTAACCTCCTGCTCCTCCAGGCGCCTGCGCAGTATGGCAGTATGCGCAGTAACTCCTGCGAGGCTCGGGAACTGCTCAGCAGGGAGGAGGGCGGGGCAGGCAGAGGCCACGCCCTTCCCCGGAACCTGGCTCCTCCCCTCCCAGCCTTTTCTAGTGGGACTGTGGTTTGGAGGATCTGGGCTTTGTGGATTTTGACATTTCAGATTTTAGTCTTTCAGGATTATGATTTTCAGGATTTCAGAATTCACTGGTCTTAGACTTGGGATTTTGATCTCGCAGGATTTCAGCATCTGGGATTGACATTTGGGATTGTGTGTTTCCGGGTGATGACAGGCACCAGGCTTCAGCAGAGGCGCCAGGGCTGGGAGGCCTGCGTGGGGCTGGAGACAGACAGGTTTCCTGTCCCCAGTTCTTGCAGGTCCCCTGTCACGCACAGCAGCCCAGGAGTTTCTTGTGCAGCTCTGGTGCCCTCCCAGTGCCCAGGCAGGTGGGAAGGGCAGGGTGGGGGGAGGCAAGGAGCCTGGTGCCGGCATTGCACGGGGGAGGGCTGAGCCCAGGGCAAGCCCCAGACAAGGCCACTACAAGCCCGCCCTGACTCCAGGGACCCAGCTTGCCCCAGCCTGGCTGTGGCCTCTTGGTGCTCACGTCACCTTCAGGGCCTCAAGTCTCCTCCCGCCCGTCCATGCCAGGCCTGGGCTGCCCACCTGCCTCCTCTGCACCAAGACAGCTAAGGCCAGGTGTTGTCGCCTGAAGCGATGGCCGCTTGGAGCAAAGAAGCCGCGGGAAGAAGTTTAGAGATGAACTGGAAACAAACAGCTCTTTATTCTGGTAACTTTTCTCTTTGGCTCTAACTACACCCTGACACGCGGTCCACGCTCCTCTAACCTCCAAAATGGCGCAGACCTCCTCCGCAATCTTGCTCAAGTCCCTCGAGATCTCCGGCCAAGTCTCGCAAGATCCTGGGCCAAGTCCCGTGAGACTACGGAAGGCGCCAATGCCCAAACATGTCCAAAGCCAAAGCCCGTAGTCCACCGCAATTTAAGCCATCTCCCCAAACAGGGCTCCTGCAGCCAGGGTAAACTGGCCCTCGCAGGTGGCCTCAGAGAGAATCAGGACAGCACAATCCATTCCCGCTCTCCAGAAGAGGCTGGGTGCTGGGGTGGGAGGAGTTTCTTCCTTACAGGTTTTGGTAGAATTCCCCAGTGAGCCCTCCTGGGCCTGGTGCCTTCTGTTTCAGGAAGTTTTTGATTGTTGGCTCAGTTTTGTTAACAAAGATAGGCCTATTCAGATGCTCTAGTTCTCCTGTGTGAGTTTTGATAGATTGCGTCTTTGAAAAGATGGGTTTATTCCATGCTGCTTATCAAATTATAGCCTGAGTTTAAGTTTTGTGTCAATAGCATCTACACCACTGATACTTTTGTGTCTTTTTTTTCTTTCATTCACTGTCGTATCTGTGGGATTCCTTTTTTTTTTTTCTCACTACTGTGCAGCTTCCCATTTTCTGAGTGTATGACACAATTTTCTGTGTCTGTTCATCTGCTGAGGGTCACTTGGGCTGTCCGCAGGTTTTTGCTGTGAGTGGGGCTGCTCTGGACGTTGGCACTTGTGTCTTTTGTTGGAACTCTGCACTTATTTCTGTTGAATAAACACCTCATATGGGTTCAAGTAGCTCAAAATCTCCTTAGCGCTTATTATCCATTTAACTTAACCATTCCTATAAGTACTGGGAATATCTCCCTGTGGTTGTAATTTGCATTTCGTGGATGACGATTGCATTGAACACTCTCATAGGCTAATTGGCTTTTGTGTATCTTCTTTAAAGAAGCATCTGGTCTTTGGCTCATTCAAAAAAAATGGCTTATTTTATTTTTCTTTCTGTTTGTAGGATTCTTTGTAAATTCTTGGTTCAAGTTCTTTCTTGGATATGTGTTTTGCAAAAATCTCATCTGTTTCTTGCCTTTCTACTCCTATGATGATGTCTTTGGATAAATAGAAGTTGTTCTTAATTTCAACAAGTTTCAATTATTCAAACTTTTATTTTAGGGTCATTGCTTTTTGCTCCTAACAAAGCTGAGGCTAGCCACGGGTTATGAACTAATTTCTGTGCATGAATGTGAGTTAGGGGTAAGTGTTCTTTCCCATACAGATATTCAACTAGCCCAGCACCATTTATTGTAAAAGATTTTTATTTTCCTCTAGTGAATGGCAGAAGCATTGTTGATGTCAATTTGATGACCGTGTGTGCATATGCATATGTATGTGTGTGCAAGGGGGTGCATGTGTATGTGAGGGTGTGCATGTGTGCATGTGCATGTGTATACATGTGTGTGAGTGTGTGCATGTGACTGTGTGAGAAGGTGTGCATGTGTGTGTGTGCATGTGCATGCATGTGTGCATGTGTAAACATGTGTGTGTGTGTGTGTGTGTGTGTGTTTTTCTGGGTACTCAGCTCTACTCCTTGGCCTGGGGCCTGCTCCTGCCCAGGCTCTGGCTGTCACTCACTGTGGCTTCTGATGCACCATGATCTGTGACAGTGGGCGTCCCAGCTCTAGTCCATGTCTTCAGGACACCGTGACATTCCTCCTCCTTTGACTTTCTGTACAGTGTCTAGAATCTGCTTGTCAATTTGCACAGAGCACATGTTGGGACTTTGATCAAGGTCAGTCTGGGGAGGACTGGCGTCTTCACAACGTGTGCGTCCAGCGTGTGGGCCCAGAAAGGCTCTGCGCGCGTTCAGCTCCTAAATTTCTCTGAGGGAGGTGTTGTGCATTGAGTGGAGGAGACGCCTTGCACATTTTGTGATTCCTTTCATTCTTAGATACTTGGTGCTATTTAAAGGGTATTTGAAAGATTTTATTTCCCAAGTGTTTGTTGCTGCTCTACAGGAATACAATTTATTTTTGCAGCTGATCTTTCCCAGGGATCCAGCGGAACCAAACAGTCTGTAATTCTTCTTTATTTTCCACATACACAATCATATTTGTGAATAATGGCAATCGCATTTCTTCCTTTGAGATCTTTGTACCTTTCCTTTCTTCCTCTGGCCTCGGTACTGCACAGGACCTCTGGGGATGCTGGGGAGAGTTTGGAGGCACCCGCAGCCTCACGGCGACGCTCCCGGCTCCTGCACTGCTTCCTGCCGGAGAATCTGGGCCGTCCTCAGCCTTAGCCTTTGCAAGTGCATCTAGAAAGAGAGCTTCAAGTTCAATACCGCACTACAGCCAGGCCTATCGTTTACGTTACAGGACACTGGGGTGAAAATGGGCCTTTGCCCCTGGTGCAGCATGGTCTCCGAGCCCTAACCCACCACGCCACGAGGGTGACACACTTGTCCGCTTTCCTCAGATAACGCTCAGTGTCTTTTATTGTTTTCTTCACCAAGGTTTCGACGTGTTTTGCTGTGTTTTTTCTAGCTAGTGTATATTTTTGATCCTATTGCAAATTATGCCTCTTAAGATTTTCATTTTCTACTTTATTTAATTTTGCTGTCAGTGTAAAGAAAAACAATTATTTTTTACATATTAATTTTGCATTCAACAACTGTGCTGCATCCTCTCATTTATTCTAATCATTGGTCTTATGCTTATTGGATTTTTTTTTTTTTTTTTTTTTTTTTTTGGTACCAGGGATTGAACTCAGGGGCACTCGACCACTGAGCAACATCCTCAGCCCTTTTTTTTGTATTCTATTAGAGTCAGGGTCTCACTGAGTTGCTAAGTGCCTCACCATTGCTGAGGCTGGCTTTGAACTCGCGATTCTCCTGCCTCAGCCTCCCAAGTGCTGGGATTACAGGCGTGCGCCACCAAGCCCGGCTTTATTTGGATTTTTTGATATGAGAAACCAATCGTATCCTCTGCAAATAATGGCACTTTTCCTTTTCCTTTCCAGGCCTACATCGCATGTTTCTCTCTGGCTCAGAAATCCTGCCGATTCTGAAGCTGCAAAGGGGGTCACCCTCGTCTGGTTCTTGTTTTGAGAGAGAAAGATTTTAATTCCTTGTAGTTAATTGTGATTTTTCTGCTCGGCTTTGTGAAGATAGCTGTCCTGAAGTTCAAGAAATTCCCTTCTGTATTTAGTTGTCAGTATTTTTATTTTAAAATCATAGATGAGTATTGAAATTTTTAGCAGCATTTCTTTGATCTTGGTGAGACTGATGCTTGAAACTGTTCTTTCCTCCTTACGTCAACACTGTACTGATGCGTTCAGGCCCCGCGATGTGCCAGGGACCTCCTGAACACCTGGGGTGTCAGCTGAGTGAGAAGCTGCTCGCAGGACAGGTGTTTTGATTTTGATACAGTTCTGTTTATCAAGACGCCTTTTTAGGCTCATGGCTTTGGTATCAGCTAAAGATTCTTATCTCAGGTCCTGAAGATGTTCCCCACTTTTTCCCCCTAATTCTTGCAATTTTGTATTTTACATTTAAGTCTGTGATTGATTTTGGATCAGGTTTTGTGACTCCGCAGTCAGGCCAGGAGAGTGCTGTCCCTCCCCCACGCCCCTGCCTCGCGTCCCGTCCACCAGTGACCTGAGCATGCTCCTCCACTCGGCCAACCTGCTAGTTCCTCTCTGCCAAGACCACACCCTCTGTCACCGTGGCCACACCCCTCTGTCACTTAGTCACATAGCAAGTTTTATTAACTTCAGGTAGGTTGACTTGTCTCTTCTTTTTCACTGTTGTTTTACCTTGGGTAGATTCCAGTCTCATTTCTATGTCCCTTTTTTCTATGTCTTTGTCCTTCCGTGTGTATTTTAGAAGAAACTTGTCTACATCTACAAAAAACCTGGCTGGTTTTCGACAGGAATGGAGTTGAACCTACCTGTCCGTCGGTCAGGAGAGGTGGCGTCTTCACTCTGTTGCGCATGCTGATCCGTGGACACATGATTTCCCTCCGTTGATTTAGACCTTGCATTTCTTTCATCGGCATTTTAAAATTGTCTACATATGTTTTTGAAGGGCAAAAATCACACTGGAGACAACTGTGTAGCCAAGAGATTCATTCACCAGCCTTTATGGCTGGTCGGAAGTAAAAGAAGTATGGGGAGAGAGGAGTCAGGGAGAGGGAGTGTGCGAGCTCTGGACAGAAGGTGGGTGCCTGGTCGTGCTGGCTGTGGTCTCTGGAGCTGTGGGCTGGGACAGCTGCTGTGGGGCTGGAGATGGTGGGTCTGGAGCTGTCACAGTGGCTGCCTCCTCTCAGCAGGGGACAAGCTGTTGTGTCTGAGCTCCTGGCAGGCAGGAGCTTTAAGTAGGGATTTGGGGGGGGTAGGAGTGTACCAGAGCGACCTTTAACGCTATTGGGTCTTTGCCCAGGGAACAGGGCAATCTTTAAGCCGATTGGCTCCTGCCTGGGGAACAGAGAGACCTTTAAGCCGATTGGCTCCTGTCTGGGGAACAGAGAGACCTTTAAGCCGATTGGCTCCTGCCTGGGGAAAATGAAACCAGGTTGCTCCTCATGGAAATTTCCATGGGGGAGGTGGCCCATCGGCCCAAGCCTACCAGCCAGTTTTAGTCAGCTTTTTCACGCGGTTGACCAAAAGACCTGACAAGAACAATTATAAAGGAGGAAGAGTTTATTCTGGGGCTCAGACGTCTCATTCCACAGACAGACGGCTCCATTGCTCTAGGCCTGAGGTGAGACAGGACATCATGGAAGAAGAGTGTGGCCAAGGGAAGGGGCACAGGACATAGCCACGATGGAAGGGGGGCAGTCTGCAGACCAGATACAGAATGTGAGCCCCAAAGCGTGCTCCCAGGCACCCACCTCCTCCGGCCACTCCCTACTGCCCACAGTGACCACCCCCGTTAACCGGTGTCCGTAGACCATTGCGCTGATGAGGTCGAGGCTCTCATGACCACTCACTCACCCCTGAACGCAGTTGCATGGCCTCACAGCAGCTTCTGGAGGACACCTCACACCTAACCTCAACGACATGCTAGTCCTGTGCATGTGTCCTTAGATTCACGCTGCGGCATCTTGTTTTCTTTTTAAATGGTGTTGGGCTTGTGATTCAGGTCTTCACGTGTTTGCTCTTGATATGGAGAAAAGGATCAGGTTTTGTGGATCGATTCTGTGTTACATGACCTTGCTGAGCTGGGCTCTAGAGGCTCTGTGTATGTTCCTTGTGGCTTGCTAACAGACAATCGTGTCATATGCAAATATGTTTTTTCTACCTATATGCCTTGTATTTCTTTTTCTTGCTTATTGATGGCTAGAATGTCCTGTGCCATGCTGAGTATAAAGTACTTTGTCCCTGATCTTATCACCCCACCCATTTTTGAAAGATAATTTTGTTAGGTATAAAATTCTTGGCTGGCAGTTATTTTCTTTCAGCGCTTAAAACATGGCACTACACATTTTTCAATAAAAGCCATGATTACTTTTATTGCTCCTTTGAAGGCAGGAATGCAAGCTGGTTAACGCTAGGAGACAACGTTATTGGCAACATTAATAAATGAAAGGACAGCATCAGATGACCATCTGCTACATGTTTCATATATATCTCAGGGAGTCTGACAAAATTCAACGTCCAGACTTCTGCCTGTGGCTGGGACACAGCTTGTGGCAGGATGACCACCCTGGGAGAGCAGCACGCCTGGCCACAGCACACGCCCACCGCCAACTGCTCAGAGGCAGCCCTTTGCTTTTCATGAACTCCCCCTGAGGTGGCTATGTGGGCATTTTGTTTGTATTCCTTCTGTTTGGGGGCTCAGAGCCTTTTCTGAGTCCGTGGCTTGAAATCTATTGTAAGTTTGGGGAATATTGCTTTTTCTCCTTCCTCTGCCTCCTCCACTGTGAGACACGGACTTTACCTCTTCAGGTGTCTTAGGTGCCTCTTATGTTCTGTGTATATCTTATTCTTCCTTTCCTACCTTTTCTTCAGCCTGGATATTTCCTACTGAACACTGTCTTCCAAAACACTAATTCTTTCTTTAGCTGTGTTGATTCTGCTTTTAAGCTCATTCTTAAATTTAATTTTTAGCTTCCTGTACTAGAATTTCAACTTGAGCACTTGTGCTTATATTCCAGTTCTCTGATGGCTCAGTGCTATTATCCCTTTTGTTGGTTATTTTATCAGAGTTATTAAAGGCTAAGTTTGATTAGTTTTAATGTCTGGAACACCTTGGGCCTCTTCTGTTGTTTATATTTTCTTTCTTGGTATGTCCTCTCAGATTGACTGGTGATATTTAACTCAGCACCAGACACTTTGTACAAGAACATGTGGATGCTCTGTTGGTACTACATTACTGAAGGGAAGTCCTTCCTGATGCTTCTCTTGGATATTTAAAGTAGGTGCAGATGGACTTCATTCGCTGAGGACCTCTGCTTCTCTGGGGCTGGGTTTCCATGTCTGAAGACCTGGACTTGTTTCTGGCTCCCTCCTTAATCCTAGGTGTCTTCTGATGGGCTTTCCCCAGGAATTCACCTCCTTAGTGGGCTCTGAATCCCGTTTATTTCCCCCCCATTGCTGAGATTTTCCAAAGTTCTGCTGAAGTATTTGCCCCTTGGCCACTGCTTCTTTCTGGGCCTTTCTCTAGCTGTGCCGTGTGCAGGTGGCCGCGGGCTGGAGGAGAAAGGCAGGCGGCTGGAGAGCGCCGCCCTCAGATGCCCCTCTTCTGAGCCTCCGCACCCTCAGCCCTGGCTTCTCCGGTGCCTTCAGGCGAGGTGTGCTGCTCTCCGGGGTGGTGGCCCTGCCACAGCTGGTGACCCAGCTACAGGCAGACGTCCAGGTGTCTGATGTCAATCAAACTCTCTGCGTACTGAACACGCAGAGAGGGGACTCGGGGGCTCCTTTGGTCCATCAGCACATCAAGGGCGTTGTTCTCTAGTGCCCGCCAGCCTGGCGTTGCTGGGTAGACAGGGCGCCGGGCTCAGCTTGCGCCGGGCTTGTTCGGGGTCTTCTGACTCTTCAAGGAGAGCTCGGTCCTGGCTCTTTCTTCCTTGGGCTGCCCTCCTCGGGTGGGAGCCAGGGCGACACTCATTTTCTCCTCTCTTTCTATTCTTTGGAATAGATTTTTTCAAGATTCCAATTATTGTTTGCTGCATGGTTTATAGAATTCATGGCACAATCATCTGGGTCCAGTCTTATGGGGGGTGATGATGACTTGTGACTTCAGTCCCTCTGATGGTTAAAGGGTTAGTTAGGTTTTCTGTTCTCATTTTGGAAGCCTTTTTTGCCCCAGGAATTTGTCAGTTTTGCTTAAGCTTTTAAATACATTGACCATCTATTCATACCATGTTCTCTCATCAGCTGCTAATCAGGGTTGCAGGAGTAACTATGTTTCCATTTCTGATCTTTGTATTTGTCCGGGTGGGGTCTGATCTTGACCAATGTTCCCAAGACTGCCAGTGTTGCTTTCTTTTCCGCAGCAGCTGGCTTTAGGTTTTTTCAGTCCTCTCTGGTGCCCGTTTTTCTTTCTTATTTATTATTTAATTTCTGCTACTTTCTTTGTTTGATTCTGTTGTTCTCTTGTATGTTTTTTAGATGGAAGCTTAGCTCACATGTTTTCAGCTTTTCTAAAATAATTGTTCGGCTCTATAAATCTCCTCGTACATATTGTTTTAGCTACATTTCTCAAGTTTTGACATTCAATATTTTATTACCTGCCAGTGCAAATATGTTCTAATTTCTATTTTGATGTCTCTTGAACCATGAATTATTTAGCGTGGCTCTGCCTGGTTTCCGGCACAGAGCTCTCCTAGCCCCGAGTATCCTGCTGCCAACCCAATTCCTCTGTGCTGGAGAAAGCGTCCACGTGCCGCCCCTCCCCCGCCCCCGTCTTGGGTTGTTTTTTCAGCCCCTTTGCCATCCACTCTTGAGACCCTTCCTCCCGTGCTGGGGAAGGCGTGTCCCCTGAAGTTTGGGTGCTGGTTCCGCTCTCAGCTTCTTTGCTGTGCGGGGACTTTGACTTTTGACGGAGCCGCGTGGATTTCTGCTCATGCCACCTTATCTAGAAAAACTGCCCGGACCCAACATCCTGAAGCACCTCCCCATATTTCCCCCCTCTGCTTCTTCTCCTCTTCTTACTTCTCTGGGCTGGTTGTTTTCCTCAATACACACTCGTCCCCTCCACGAGTTCAGAGCTCGTGGTTTGTATCTCCCTTCCTCCGGCGATGGTGGACGGAGAGATGTCGGCCTGCCAGCCTGCAGGGCTGAGTGTGCTGGCATCTGCCTTCCTGCAGGGCAGCGCTGGGCCTTCAGGACAGGTCTGTCCTCAGCCCACACGCTCTGGTCTGGTTTCTGGTCCTTGCTTTGGTGGTGAGTGGCAGTCCAGAGGACAGGGTCGCAGTGTGTAAGCTGCCTGTCATGGCCAGCCACGGCGCCGCGGGAGGAAAACTCGGAGGCAGAGTAAAGCTATTACTACTTTTACTTCTACTTTCTTAGAGAGAGCTTAAAGAGAGAAAGAAAGATTTTTCTTCTTCTTAGAAAGAGCTTAGAGAGAAAGATTAGAGATAGCTTTTTCTTCTTCTTCTTAGAGCTTAGAGAGAAAGATAGAGCTTTTCTTCTTAGAGCTTAGAGAGAAAGAGAGAGAGCTTGAGCTTTAGAGAGAGAGAGAGCTTCTTTTAGAGCTTCTTTTCTTCTTTCTTCCTCGGGAGCCTCTGCCAGACTCTGACCAGCAATTACTTCTTCTATCTGGTTTCTCTTCTGTAACCGCTCTGCCTACGTTCTGGCCGCTCTGATTCTTTTCTTCTTCTCCGACCCGAACTCTTCTTCTGACCGAGCGACTGCATGACTGACTGAATGAATTCATTCTTCTCCTCTCCGACCGCTTTTACCCAGTTATATCTTTGCGGGGTGCCTCACGTGCATTTACAGGTGCGTCACATATTATCAGGTGGAACTTATGGCTTCCAGCTGACCGCAATAGCCATCTCCCTAATTGGGGCTCCTTCAGCAGTGGACTTGTCCTCCAGGTCCACTAGACCTGCCCAGTGCCCACTGCTGAGCCCCTCCTACTGGGTGAGGTCCCTCTAAGGGCACTTTCCTTGGTGCTCAGCTTCCTTTGAGAGGATGCACGGAGGGAGTCGGGATGAGAGCCGCGGTCTGCAGGAGACCAGGGCAGAAGTCTCCCGAACGTCTCTGCAATCCAAGACTCTCAAATGAGGGCACTGATGAAAGCCCTTGCCTCCACGCTCACTGTTCTGGAAGCTTCTATAAGAGGGGATTTCCTTAGCACCCAGGCTTCCCCACAACCTTAAGGGTCCAAACCAATCCCTCTGTGATTGATCCAGACCCCAACCATACCCAGGAAAGGGTCTGTCCCAGGAGGTGCCCTCCTGCCCGGGCCTGAGTGCCCGCTGCAGGTTCTCCCCAGCTGGCAGAGAGCTCTCGCCTCCGTCCCGCGAGGAGACAGGCTGGGCGGCCGCTGCTCCCTGGCAGCTCAGCCGAGCTGGGCTCCGCGCTGGGGCTGCACCTCCCGTCCTGGCCTCACTGGGCCCTCCTCCCTCAAGGGGCTGCAGCACCTGCTGCCTTCCCGACTTGGAGACCAGGGCAGGGGACCGCAGAGCTCGGCTGCCACAGGACAGCCCGAGTAGTCCAGCAATCCCCGCGCTGGCCAAGCCCAGCAAGGCCTCCAGCAGCCGGAGGTGAGGCTCCGGGGCAGCCCCCAGATGGAGCAGGGGCAGCTCTGCTGCTGGGGCCACTCCCTGCTTGTCCCCGCCCTGGCCTGCGGGACCACTCCCTCCCTCTTCTTCTTTCCTGTTTCTTCCTCCCTCCCTCCTCCCTCTCCCACCCTCCCTCCCTCCCTCCTCCCTCCCTCCTCCCTCCTTCCCCTCCCTCCTCCCTCCTCCCTCCTCCCTCCCTTCCCTCCCTCCCTTCCCTCCCTCCCTTCCTCCTCCCTCCCTCCCTCCTCCCTCCCTTCCCTCCCTCCCTTCCCTCCCTCCCTTCCTCCTCTCTCCTCCCTCCTCCCTCCCTTCCCTCCCTCCCTTCCCTCCCTCCCTTCCTCCTCTCTCCCTCCCTCCTCCCTCCCTTCCTTCCCTCCTCCCTCCCTCCCTCCTCCCTCCCTCCCTCCTCCCTCTCTTCCCTCCCTCCTCCCTCCTTTCCCTCCCTCCCTCCCTCCTCCCTCCTTCCCTCTCTCCCTCCCTCCCTCCTCCTTTCCCTCTCTCCCTCCCTCCCTCCTCCTTTCCCTCTCTCCCCTCCCTCTTCTTCCTTCCTGTTTCTTCCTCCCCCCTCCTCCCTCTCTTCCTCCCTCCCTCCCTCCCTCCTCCCTCTCTTCCTCCCTCCCTCCCCCCTCCCTCCTCACTCCTTTCCCTCTCTCCATCCCTCCCTCCTCCCTCCTTTCCCTCTCTCCCTCCCTCCTCTCCCCACTCCTTTCCCTCTCTCCCTCCCTCCCTCCTCCCTCCCTCCCTCCCTCCTCACTCCTTCCCCTCCCTCCTCCCTCCTCCCTCCCTTCCCTCCCTCCCTTCCTCCCTCCCTTCCTCCTCCCTCCCTCCCTCCTCCCTCCCTTCCCTCCCTCCCCTTCCCTCCCTCCCTTCCCTCCCCCCTCTCCTCCCTCCTTCCCTCCCCCTCCCTCCCTCCTCCCTCCCTTCCTCCTCCCTCCCTCCCTCCCTCCTCTCCCTTCCTCCTCCCTCCCCCTCCCTTCCCTCCCTCCCTTCCTCCTCCCTCCCTCCCTCCTCCCTCCTCCCCCTTCCTTCCCTCCTCCCTCCCTTCCCTCCCTCCTCCCTCCCTTCCCTCCCTCCTCCCTCTCTCCTCCCTCCCTCCTCCCTCCCTCTCTCCCTCCCTCCTCCCTCCCTTCCCTCCCTCCTCCCTCCCTCCTCCCTCCCTTCCCTTCTCCCCTCCCTCCTCTCTCCTTCTCCTCCCTCCTCCCTCCCTCTCTCCCTCCCTCCTCCTCCCTCCCCTCCTCCCTCTCCTCCCTCCCTCCCCCCCCTTCCCTCCCTCTCCTCCCTCCCTCCTCCCTCCCTCCCTCCTCTCTCTCCTTCCCTCTTCCCTCCCTCCCCTCCTTCCCCCCTCCCTCTCCTCTCCTCCTCCCTCCCTCCTCCCTCCTCCCCCTCCCCTCCTTCTCCCCCCTTCCTCCCTCCCTCCCCATCCCGTTCCCCCCTCCCTCCCGCCCTCCACTCTTCTAATCCCTTCCCTCCTCCCTCCTTTCCTCCCTTCCCCTCCCTCCCCTCCTCCCTCCCTCCGACCTCCTTCCTTCCTCCCTCCCACCTCCTCCTTCCCCCCTTCCTATCCCTCTCCTTCCCTTTCCCTCCTCCCGTCCTCCTCGCCCTCCCCCCCCTCCTCTTCCTCTTCCCTCCCCGATACCTCCTCCCTCCCTCCCCCCCTCCCTTTACTCCCCTCCTCTTCCCCTTTTTCCTATCCTCTTATCCCTCCTCCCTCCCTTAGGAATCCCTCCCTCCCTTCCCTTTTCCCTTTCTTACCGCTCTCCCCTCCTCCCTCCTTCCTCCCTCCTCCCTCCCTCCTCCCCCTCCCCCCTCTTCCCCCTCCCTTCCCTCCTCCCTCCCTCCCCTCCTCCCCCTCCCTCCCTCCCCCCTTCCCTTCCTCCCTCCTCCCCCCTCTCCCTCTCCCTCCCTCCCTCCTCCCTTCTCCTCCCCTTCCCTCCCCTCCCTTCCCCTCCCTCCCTCCCTCCCTCCAGCCCTCCCTCCCTCCCTCCCTCCCCCTCCTCCCTCCCTCCCCTCCCTCCCTCCCTCCCTCCCTTCCCTCCCCTCCCCTCCCTCCTCCCCTCCCCCCTCCTCCCTCCCTCCCCTCCCTCCCTCCCTCTCCTCCCTCTCCCTCCCTCCCTCCCTCCCTCCTCCTCCCTCCCTCCTCTCCCACTTCCCTCCTCCCTCTCCCTCCCTCCCTTCCCTCCTCCCTCCCTCCCTCCTCCCCCCCCTCCCCCTCCCTCTCCCCCTCCCTTTCCCTCCCCTCCCTCCCTCTCCTCTCTCCCTCCCTCCTCCCTCCCTCCCTTCCCTCCCTCCTCCCTCCCTCCCTCCCCTCTCCCCCCTCCCTCCCTTCCTCCCTCCCTCCTCCCTCCCCCCCTTTCCCTCCTCCCTCCTTCCCTCCCTCCCTCCTCTCCCTCCTCCCTCCCTCCTCTCCTCCCTCCTCCCTTTCCCTCCCCTCCTCCCTCCCTCCTCCCTCCCTCTCCCTCTCTCCCTCCCCCCCTCCCTCTCCCTCCCTCCCTCCCTCCCTCCTCTCCCCTCCCTCCTCCCTCCCTCCCTCCCTCCTCCCTCCCTCCTCCTCCTTCCCTCTCTCCGGTGCCCTCCCCTCCTCCCTCCCTCCTCCCTCGCTCCCTCCCTCCCTCCCTCCCTCCATCCTCCCTCCCTCTCTCCTCCCTCCCCTCCCTCCCTTCCCTCTTCCTCCCCTATCCCTCCAACTCCCTCTTCCACACCTCCCTCCCCTCCCTGCCCGCACCTTCCCTCCCTCCCTCACCTCCACCTCCCTCCCTCCCTCCATCCCTCCTCCCTCTCTCCCTCCTCCTCCTTTCCCATCTCCCTCCCTCCCTCCCTCAATCCCCTCTTCTTCCTCCCTCCCTCCCTCTTTCCCTCCTCCCTTCCTCCCCTCCGTCCTCCCTCTCTCCCTCCTCCCTCTTCCCTCCTCCCTTCCCTCCCTCCTCTCTCCCTCCCTCCCTCCCCCTCCCTTCCCTCCCTCCCTCCCTCCCTCTCTCCCCTCCCTCCTCCCTCCCTCTCTTCCTCCCTCCCTTCCCTCCCTTCCCTCCCTCCCTTTCCCTCCCTCCCTCTCTCCCGCTCCTCCCTCTTTCCCTCCTCCCTCCCTCCTCTCCCTCCACTCCTCCCCTCCCTCCCCGTCTCCTCTCCCTCCCTCCTCCCTCCCTTCCCTCTCTCCCTCCCTCCTCTCTCCTCCTCCCTCTTATCCCTCCCTCCCTCCTCCCCTCCACTCCTCCCTCCCTCTCTTCCTCCCTCCCTTCCCTCCCTTCCCTCTCTCCCTCCTCCCTCCCTCCCTCTCTCCCTCCCTCCTCCCTCCCTCCCTCTCTCCCCTCCTCCCTCTTCCCTCCTCCCTCCTCCCTCCCTCCCTCCCTCCCTCTTCCCTCCTCCCTCTTCCCTCCTCCCTCCCTCCCTCCCTCCCTCCCTCCCTCCCTCCCTCTTCTTCCTCCCGGCCTGCATTTCCTACACATTTGCTAGAATGGCTTGCCCCTGTGAATCTGCATCTCCTACAACTCAGGGGAGTCCCTCTCGAGGACTGGAGAGAGAGTCCTTGTCCTGAGATGTGCCCTCAGAAAGGACCGGCCTGTCGCCCATGGTCAGGGAGGGCAGGCCTGACTCGGTAGCTGCCAGCAGCCAGGCTCCTGGGGAACCCGAGGTGAGCGGCCGCTGCCTCCCCTGAGCCCACTCCCTCCCTGGCTCCGGTCTGGAGACTGGGCTCCTGCTCTGCTCCGGCAGCTGCCTGACGCCTCTCCCCGCTGTGACTGCTGTCCGCCTGTGCGCACCTAGGACAGAGCCGGGGCTCAGAGAGGCTGCGATGTGGCACAGGTGGCCCTGGCTGCTCTCTCTGACAAAGGAGGCCTGGAGGGCGCCCACCCCTCGGCTCCCCTCGAGTGTCCTCCTGGCCTGAGCCCTGGGTGCTGAGCCAGCGTGAACACCTCTGTCCCCGTGTCTTCTTGCACCTGGGGGCAGGCCGTTGTGTGGGAGCAGCAAGCAGCTTCCTCTGTGGTGTGGACACAGGCTGCTGGGCCCCTCTCCAAGATGGCCCTCCTTGCTGGGGCGGTGGCGCACACCTGTAATCCCAGCACTTGGGAGGCTGAGGCAGGAGGATCGTGAGTTCAAAGCCAGCCTCAGCAATGGTGAGGCACTTAGCAACTCAGTGAGACCCTGTCTCTAATTACATACAAAAAAGGGCTGGGGATGTGGCCTAGTGGTCGAGGGCCCCTGAGTCCAGTCCCCAGTACCAAAAAAAACAAGAGGGCCCTCCTTCATGCCTTGCCTCTGAGGCTGCCCACGTGTAGCCAGCTGCCCTCTGTCGCCCAGCTAGACTGCTCCCTGCTGGAACTTGGGCTAGTCCACGCACACCAGGAGAGGCTGAGGAGAGGAAGCCACGGTGATCCACAAAGGCCTGCAAAGATGGTCCGACCCAGGAAGACGGCGGCCCTGCCCGAGCTGTGCTGGCGTGTGTCAACGCAGCCGCGAGGCTGCAGCTCTGCCCGCACCAGCCCCCGAGGAGGACGCAGAGCGGGTGGTGGGCACCTCCCTGAGCGCCGGCAGGACCAGTGTAGCCGAAGGCGCATCTGCCCCGACTGGCCTGTGCGCTGGCACCGTCCAGGGCTCTCGGGCAGAGCTCTCCCGGCAGAGGCCTCCCGTGTCCACCCAGGGCTGCGGCACTGCCATCATGAAACCAGGAGAGACGCAGCTGCCCGGCCCGGGAAGGGGACGAAGGCAGCGCTGCCCCTGCGGGGGGCACTGGGCAGCAGCAGGAGAGGCCGGGTCTGCCGCCGTCCACGGGGCACGCGCTCCCAGCAGGGGGCGGTCCCAAGGCCAGAGCCACTGGGGTGCCACTGAAACGGCTCCATGCGTGCTGTGTGTGGCCACGTGCAGCGAGGCCTTCACGTGCACCTGGGGACACCAGTGCCAGCCTCCGGAGGCCAGCGGGAGGGAGGAGGGCGGCTGCCCGGCTCGTCCACGGCTCCTCGCACTTAACGCCTTCCGTGGGAGCGTCCTGGGGCAGAGACTGGCAGCACCGTGAGGCCCGGGCGGTGCCCACTCCTGGGCACTCCAGTGCTCCCGGCCACCGTGGGGCGGGGGCTCTGCAGGGAGAGCGGGCTGGCCACTGCCGGCTGTGGTTCCAGCACCTTTGATCAGCCGGAACATGGGCCCTGGGGTCAGGCGCAGCCAGGGAGGGCCACTGGCCCTCCAGCAGGCAGCCTCCCAGGCCAGCAGGCATTGGTGGACGCCAGCTCCAAGGGGGCACTCCTGGGTCCCAGGCCTCAGTGGCCCGATCTATGCGACGGGGAAGAGCAAGCGAGTTCCCGTTGGCACAGTGCTCCGCGCTCCGTGAGCGGGCCCCGTTCCACAAGTAGGCGTGGGAGCCTGTCCACCCGAGGCTCAGGCAAGGCCAGAGCCACCAGGAAGGGCTCGGTGAAACGAGCTGTCCACAAGAGTGACAGGAAACGTGACGTAGACCCGGGGGTTCCGTTCACGCCATCCAGCAGGCCAGTCCAGGCCAAGGCGGTGACGGGACTGAGAATTGGCACCGTCCTTGTGGAGGGGACTGGGCAGTGGCTGTCACACCGTCTGTTGACAATGTCTCATGCAGGGCCTGCCCGCCCTGCCCAGCAGCCCGAGGTCGCTCTCCAAGACTCGGAAGCTCTTACACCCAAGGTCATTCCAGCAGCCCCTGGGTCTGCGGTGTGGACGCAGAGGGGCAGCTGCAGAAGGCACATGGGCACACTGTGTACCAAGAGGAGGGCTGTGCTCACAGCAGGGAGTGGGTCTGCCGGCCGGGCATGTGCCCTGTGCACTGCTACCTGTGGGCGGCAGGGGAGAGGACTCTTCCCTTAGGGAAAAATAAAAAGGGAAAGAAGGAAGAGGAAGAGGAAGGAGGAGGAGGAGGAGGGGGAGGAGGAAGGGGAGGATGAGGAGAGGGAGAAAAAAAGAAGAGGGGGAGGAGGAAGAGGGGGAGGAGGAAGGGGAGGAGGGAGAGGGTGTTGCCGTCTGAAGCGATGGCTGCTTGGAGCAACGAAGCCGCGGGAAGAAGTTCAGAGGCGAACTGGAAACAAACAGCTTTTTATTCTGATAATTTTTCTCTCTGGCTCTAACAACGACTAACATGCGCCACACACCACCAAAATGGCGCTAACCCGATCAGCAATCTCGGCTCAAGTCACTCGAGATCCCGGGCCAAGTCCCGCAAGATCCCGGGCTAAGTCCCGTGAGACTACGGAAGGCGACAATGCCCAAATCTCCATGGCCCATAGTCAACTGCAATTTAAGCCATCTCCCCAAACAGGGCTCCTGCAAGAGGGGAAGGAGGAGGAGGAGGGGGAGGAGAGGAAGGAGGAGGAGGATGGGGAGGAGGAGGAGAGAGGGAGGAGAAGGGGGAGGACGAGGAGAGGGAGGAGGAAGAAGAGGGGGAGGAGGAAGAGGGGGAGGAGGAAGGGGAGGAGGAGAGGAAGGAAGAGGAGGAGGGTGAGGAGGAGGAGAGGGAGGAGGAGGAAGGGGAGGATGAGGAGGGAGAGGAGGAGGAGGGAGAGGAGGAGGGGGTGGAGAAGAGGAAAGAAGAGGAGGAGTGTGAGAGGAGGAGGAGGGGGAATAGGAGGAGGGAGAGAAACACCAGAAGGATCAACGGGAACCCGTGGGGCTATTTCCCTGCACAGAGCGCAGCTGGGGACCAGAGGGTGGCTGGAGGGGGCTGGGGACGCCCTCCGACTTCACCTTTGTGTCCAGTTCTGACTTTGGTCCAGTGGTTGGTCACAGGGCCAGTATTTCCCCGCGCACTGTAGGAAGGAGGGGTTCCTGGGAATGGAAAACGCGCAGAACAAACGCGTCTAGCTGATTTCAGTGAAGAGCGTCGCTGTGCCGAGGGGATAAAAGAGCCAGCGCCGATCACCCAAACACGATATTCTGGCCAAATACCCTTGGTTTAAAAGCAGAGGAAGCCCTGCCGAGCTCCAGTGAGGCGTCCGTCTCCCCAGCAGCGTGGGCTGGGATTTAAAGCTGTTTCTGCGTCTTCCAAGACAGGGCGGAGGAGCAGGCGCCGAGCCACGCCGCGGGAGGGTCGCGCCCTCACGGCCTGGCCTCCGGGGCTCTGAGGGGCCACGCAGCTCGCCCTCGTGCTGCCCGGCCAGGGGGTGAGATGCCCCACAGGCCCAGGTCCTGCTGCCCAGGGCTGGCTGCAGACCCAGAGGGGACTCAGTGCCAGGAAGCAAAGCCATGCCGAGGCATGACGGGGAGGCGCGTCCCAGTGCCCGTGGGCCGCGTGGCAGAGCTGTGGGCATGAGCCCGAGCAGCAGCGGTGCCGAGAGGTGCCCTGGGGCACGTTGGGACAGCAGGGGCAGGTGTGAGAGACGGATGCTGCTGCCAACCGGGCAGCCTGGTGGGAGAGCGGCTGGCCTCAGGCTGGGGCCCAGGGAGCCCTTCCGCAGCTCTGCGGGGCAAGGCGGGGGCGAGGGGCACCCGTGGGTCGGAGGCGCGGGCCTGGGCGAGGCGCACCCGTGGGTCGGAGGCGCGGGCCTGGGCGAGGGGCACCCGTGGGTCGGAGGCGCGGGCCTGGGCGAGGGGCACCCGTGGGTCGGAGGCGCGGGCCTGGGCGAGGGGCACCCGTGGGTCGGAGGCGCGGGCCTGGGCGAGGGGCACCCGTGGGTCGGAGGCGCGGGCCTGGGCGAGGGGCACCCGTGGGTCGGAGGTGCGGGCCTGGGCGAGGCGCACCCGTGGGTCAGAGGTGAGGGCCTGGGTGAAGCAGCAGCAGGACGGGAGGCCGGCTCGGCCCTCGTCCGCGTGCTGCGGGGGCTGGCCTCCCAGGCCGGGTCTGGGGCCTCCCGGCGGCTGCTTCCCATCAGGGGTGGCGTGGCCGGCCCACTGCCCAGGCGAGCCCACGAGCACACTGACCCAAACGGATGGACAGACGTGCTGCGGGCTGGTGTGTCCCGCAGCCCCGTGTGAGGCCTGACCAGGACCTCGGGCGTGGCCTTACTGGGACAGCGTCTTTGCAGATGTGATTAGTTGGGGTGAGGGCGTCGGGGTGGCCCTGGTGCCCTTATAGAAAGGGGAAATCTGGATGCGGTGACCATAGCACGAGATGAAGGTGGACACTGGCGAGCCCAGAGAGGCCTGCGGCCTCCTCTTCCCTGCACTCAGAAGGTGCCGCTGGCCGTGCCTGGTGTTCAGACCGCGTCCTTCCTGCTGTGAGACGGCCCCTGCCCTGTGGTCCTTTGTCACCCCCGCCCCAGGACTCGACTGGGGGAGCGGGGGAGTAGTGAAGTCCTGAGTGACGCAGAACGGTGGAGGTGGGAGCCCTTTCGCCCTTCCAGTGGCCACTGCCCAGGAGAGACCCCCAGAGGGTCCCCACCTTGGCGAGGCTCGTGGTGAGTCTGAGGGGCGTGCATTTGTCTGCTCTGCCCACAAATCACCTGCCAACGCCCAGGAAGGTGAGAAACTGCACAGTGGACAGCACTGCCTCCTGCCTTCCCCGGGGACCCCAGGGAAGCGTCACTGGACACCACCCACTTCCTGAAGGACATCCAAGAAGGACACGTGCCTGTGGATTCCGCTGCCCAAGGGCCCGCTCTGTGCTGGGTGGAGAGCGAGCATCACACAAGCCGTGGCGTGGCCTCTGCAGGGAGAGCGGCCTGCCCCACCAAGGTCATGCGACACAGGAACAGCGCAGGCCAGGAGCTGCCCCTGGCCACTGCAGGGCTGTGGCCACCAAACACAACTTGGGGTCTGAGAGTGGCCCCGACTGAAGCAGAGGCTCCTGGGGACGTCGTGGAGAAGGAGGCAGCTCGCCTGCGCACCGCGCACCTGACGGAGACGGCAGAGAGCGGGGGCTTCCTGATTCTGAGACGTGGCGGTGAGGGTGAGGGTCCGTCGCTGTTCTGAGAGACACGCACAGAGCTGTTCCGGGGTCAAGGGGAGCGGGGGTGCGTGCCAAAGGTTCCGAGGAAACTGCAAGTTTATATGTGTCAGACAGAGGCGAGCAGAACACGGGCGCGGGAGCACAGGAGCCCGTGGGCTTCTTCCTGGTGTTCCTGTGACTTCTCCGTAAGCTTAGAATCACGTGCAAAGAAAATCCAAATAAATGAAACTGCACGTTCAAAAATTGGAGGGAAGGGGAGAGAGGGAGGGAAGGAGGCTCAGGACAACTCACGCAGCCCAGGGAGAGCCCCCAAGGGCCCCGTGCCCCCCACGGAGAGCCCCCAAGGGCCCCGTGCCCCCCCAGGGAGAGCCACTCCAGGGGCAGGAAGTCCTTGTCACCGTGGGCTGGAGCAGGAGAGAAGTGGGTCTGCACAAAGAGCCATGATAGCTCTGCTCCTCCCCTGCTCTCCCTGCCCTCTCCTGGTCCCTGCCTGTCACCGAAGCCCCAGCCCACACCCGAGTCTTGGCTCCTCACCACGAGCTCATCAACTGTTAAAAAGCTGCTGCCCTGGCCTCCCTCCCCAACCCCTGCGTGTGTGGCCTCCAGCCCACGCCCACCTTCCCCATACCTGCGCTCACCTGTCCCCTCCCATACCTGCGCTCACCTGTCCCCTCCCATACCTGCGCTCACCTGTCCCCCTCCCATACCTGCGCTCACCTGTCCCCTCCCACACTCTCACACTCACCTGTCCCCTCCCATACCTGCGCTCACCTGTCCCCTCCCACACTCTCACACTCACCTGTCCCCTCCCACACTCTCACACTCACCTGTCCCCTCCCATACCTGCGCTCACCTGTCCCCTCCCATACCTGCGCTCACCTGTCCCCTCCCATACCTGCGCTCACCTGTCCCCTCCCATACCTGCGCTCACCTGTCCCCTCCCATACCTGCGCTCACCTGTCCCCTCCCACACTCTCACACTCACCTGTCCCCTCCCATACCTGCGCTCACCTGTCCCCTCCCACACTCTCACACTCACCTGTCCCCTCCCACACTCTCACACTCACCTGTCCCCTCCCACACTCTCACACTCACCTGTCCCCTCCCACACTCTCACACTCACCTGTCCCCTCCCATACCTGTGCTCACCTGTCCCCTCCCACACTCTCACACTCACCTGTCCCCTCCCACACTCTCACACTCACCTGTCCCCTCCCACACTCTCACACTCACCTGTCCCCTCCCATACCTGTGCTCACCTGTCCCCTCCCACACTCTCACACACTCACCTGTCCCCCTCCCACACTCTCACACTCACCTGTCCCCTCCCACACTCTCACACTCACCTGTCCCCCTCCCACACTCTCACACTCACCTGTCCCCTCCCATACCTGTGCTCACCTGTCCCCTCCCACACTCTCACACTCACCTGTCCCCTCCCATACCTGTGCTCACCTGTCCCCTCCCACACTCTCACACTCACCTGTCCCCTCCCACACTCTCACACTCACCTGTCCCCTCCCATACCTGTGCTCACCTGTCCCCCTCCCACACTCTCACACTCACCTGTCCCCTCCCATACCTGCGCTCACCTGTCCCCTCCCACACTCTCACACTCACCCTGTCCCCTCCCATACCTGTGCTCACCTGTCCCCTCCCATACCTGTGCTCACCTGTCCCCTCCCACACTCCTCTCACACTCACCTGTCCCCTCCCATACCTGTGCTCACCTGTCCCCTCCCATACCTGTGCTCACCTGTCCCCTCCCATACCTGTGCTCACCTGTCCCCTCCCACACCCGCCCGCGCTCACCCATCCCGCTGGTTCATATCTCAGGCCCAGAGGCAGAGGGAAGCCCCCGCACCCACACAGAGGGACTGGCTCCTGCATGTGCCTCCAGGGTCACTGGGTGTCTGCCACATGCAGGACCAGGGCCAGGTGCCAGGGTGGGAGGGATGGGGAAGTGTTTGCCGCCTGAAGCGATGGCCACTTGGAGCAACGACGCCGTGGGAAGAAGTTCAGAGGCAAACTGGAAACAAACAGCTTTATATTCTGATAACTTTTCTCTCTGGCTCTAACAACGACTTTAACACGCACCACACACCACCAAACAACCAACACACCAAATGGCTCTGACCCGATCAGCAATCTCGCTCAAGTCCCGCGAGATCCCGGGCCAAGTCCCGTGAGACTACGGAAGGCGGCAATGCCCAAACATCTCCATGGCCCGTAGTCAACCGCAATCTTAGCCATCTCCCCAAACAGGGCTCCTGCAGGGAAGGCCACCTGGCCCATCTGAGGCCACCTCCAGGGAAAGGGGGCACAGGCCTGTCACCTCCCTATGCTCTGCAGCCTGCTGGCTTCATCCCCGAGCTTGTGGGAACCACACGCCCCCCCCATGAATCCAAGCCCTCCTGGTCAATTTGGGGAGCCCTGGAGGGGCTGGGGGCACAGGAGCGGTGTGATCCCAGCAGCCTTGGCTCGTCCCTCCCACCCAGGGACTTGGGTCTTCATCTGTGGGGCCAGCAGCCTCAGTGGCCTTGGACATTCACAGTCAGCAGTGGCCAGCGCACTCGGACTCCACGTGCTGGAGGAAAGTCCCCGTGGCCAGGGTGGCTCTGGAGCAGACACCGAGGGTGTGGCCCTCCTCCTCCCGACTCGGTGAGGGGCAGGGTGCCCGGGGCAGGCGCATCTCCAGGAGGCTGTGTAGAAGTCGGGCTCTGCAGGAGGCCAGGCCAGGCCCAGCAGTGAGGGGACGCAGAGCAGGCGGTGGCTCCCCGAGAGGCCAGCGCTGTCACCTGGGGCTGTCCCTCTGCGGGGGCCCCAGGGGCTGGCAGCTGAGCTGGGAAGTCCCCTCCACTGCCCGGCATCTCCTCTCGCAGCCTGCGGGCGTCCTGCCCTGCACGGGTGGGCGGGGGTGCTTACAGGTTGCACTTCCAGTCACGGAGCTCTGCAGGGAGGCTGCACCCCAGAACGGCCCTGAGCTCTCCAGCTGCCCCCCTCTCGTCCTGGGAGCCTCGCAAGTTCTCTGAGTGGCAGCCCAGAGATGTCGGCCAGCTGCCGCGGAGGCGGGTGCCCGACACAGGGAGAAGGCGGCCAGCACCCACATCCCGGCCCCTCCTGGCACCTGGCCGCAGGCCTCTCCTGCCCAGGGTCCCTCGCAGGAGCCTGGCTCACACTGCCGCCGCACCTTCTCCCTCACCACGGACTAGGCTGCCCCTGTGCCAGGCTGCAGAGGGCTGCACTTCATCTCATGCACGCAGCCCGGTTTGCTGTCAGCTCCTACAGTTCGACCTTTAGCTTGTCCCCATTTTTCTGCTGTTACAGACAAACTCAGCCAGGGACACATGTGGAGTTCAAATCTGTCTGGCCAAATTCAGCTTAGAAATCGATGAGGCCCATGCTGCACAGCCTGCTCTGATCACAGGGCCTCGGGTAAGTGTCCTCTGTGGGCCCTGAAGGGCGTGGGGCTGTGCCACCTAGCCCTTGCCACTTTGGCATGAGTGTTATTTTAAGGAGAAGCAATTGAGAGTCAGACTCGGGATGAATTCTCGTCCCTCCTCTTCCTACCTGAAAGCAGGGCCTAAACCTCACTGTGCCTGGGGCTGCAGTCGCCGCCCAGATGGGCCTGAAGGCAGACTTAGCTACCCAGCCCTGTCTTCCACTGGGCTCCCTCCAGACCCTCAGTCCCTTGCCACCGTTCACTGTCCCCCAAGCCCAAGTCTCCTCTCCTTTGTTAAAATTGAATCTAAACCCCGGGGTCTGTGTCTTTGAGTTTTACTCCTCGTCTTTGAGCTCCTGTGCATGTGAATATTAATAAAATTTGTATCCTCTCCTCCCGTCCGTCTTGCCAGTTGATTTGCTTGCCTCAGATGCCGGACCTAAGAGAGGAGGACCGTCCTCCTCAAGACCCCCTGTGACCTTTGATGGGTGCGTGGCACTGTGCGGCTTAATTTTCTACCTTGATGTGTTACAAGCAGAGCCGAGGCCGGGGAAGCTCGTGGACCCTGCAGAAGTCGAGTCGTTTTGGGCAGCTCTGCGGAAGACCACGACAGGCCGTTGGTCACTCCAGGTTTGTGGAATGGTAATGGGGTTCTGCTTATCAGCCTTGTCCTGACCTGGGGCCCAGGCTGGAGCCTGTGCCACAGGACATGTCCACCTGGAGGCACGATTTTGAGGAGCGCCTCTGGGCAGGGCCGAGTCCCAGCCTGGGTGATTGGGTGACAGGCACCTTCTCACTGACTGAGGGTGGACTCACAAGGCTGGGCTTCCCAGCCCGGTGGGCAGAAGCTCCTACCCAGGGTGCACCAGGTTTTGCTGTTTTTTTCTTTGCACTCCGAAAGTGGGGGCTCACCTGTAGTTGGGGCCAGGAAGACTTTCCCCGGTTGAGCTGATGGATGCCCCTGTGTTTGATGCTCTGCTCACACAGACGGGCAGATATCCAGGGCTTAGTACTGGCTGGTGGCTTCTGTAGCATTCTGGCTCTAGTTAGGAGCAGAAGCCACACAGTGGGTTAAACAGGAAGTCCAGAGACGGATTCACTAGGCGGCAGGGATCTCTATAAAATGTCGGGAAACCACCTGTGCTCCGGGGCTGGCAGGAGGACCGGCAGGGAGGCATGGTTATTGAGCCCTGGGCGTCTCTGGTTTCCTGGTAGAGAGGGGTGTGTCCAGGCTGAGGTGGCAAGGTTGCAAAGGTCGCATTTGGGGCCTGTGACTGGCACGAGTGCCACCAGTGTCCTCACACCTGTGTGCTGAGCCTCAAAGCCACAGGAGTCTTCCTCCCCATCCAGAGCCTCCTCCTGGACTGTCCCCCACCTCTTTCCTCTAAGGAGCCCAGCCCTGCAGGAAGGTAGTGGTGACCGGAGCCTCCCCAGGACCTGAGCATGGGTGTGGCCTCTAGCGGAAGAGCCAGGCAAACAGGGGCCGCCCCCGCCCCTCCCCTGCTGCAGCAAGCTGGGCCGACCAGCGGTGGCCCAGGAGTCTCAGGTCCCCTTATTTCCTTAATCAGCCCCTTCCTCCTGCGCCACCCACACCACAAACGCTGAGCAATTAGCATCGCAGCCTCATAAAGGAAAGCAATCAATCTTTCATGAAGTGCTCACACCAGACCTTGAACAGCAAACAGTTTAATTCCAGATTAAATATAGCAACCGGTTTTGATGAGGCTGTTGGTCCAGCTTAGTCACCCCCAATCACTCACGGCGTGTGTTAAGCCAGCCCTGATCGTGGTGGGGAAATAGTTCAGGAGGAGCCGCGGTTGCCGCTGAGGTCCGACCCTGGACAGAGGTGACAGGTCAGGGTCTGCTTGTGCTCGCTTGGTCTGGAGCCCCCTGGACCTGCGGGTGGCGCTGAGGGAGGGGCGTCCTGGCAGGTGGGCTGGGAGGTCACCTGCTCCAGCCGCCCAGTTTGCAGCCGGGAAGCCAGGCCCCGGGATGCGGAGCTCACGCAGTGTCCCGGGGCGGGCCCAGCCGGTCCTGTCTGAGGACAGCTTTGATCTGTTCCAGAACAAACCAGGGGGGTGGCGAGCGCCCGCATTCCTCCTGTGTCGAGCAGAGTGGGGGGCTGCCTGCTGTGCCCGCAGGGGGGGTCGGCTGCACAGTCAGGACTCACGAGCTCAGGGCTGGCAGGGGAGAGCCCGTCCAGAGGCTCCACCTGCTGTCCTGCGCGGGAAGCCGGTCTGGGCATGGACGCCAGGCGCTTGCCTGCCGGGCGGCGGCCGGGCAGAGCGTTGTCTTGTCTCTAAGTGGGGGTGGGCCGTTCTTCCTTGAGGTCGCAGGAGTCGACCACCCTCGAGGCCCTGTCACCGCCTCTGGGCTCCTGTCGTCCCTCCGTGATGCCACGCACACCTGGAGTTCGTGAGGCCTTCTCCTGTTAGGGACCCCGCCCGTTTCTGGGCACAGTGGGTGAGGTGACCGCTTACCCGCGGGCTTGGTGTGGCACACGGCCTCTTTCTGGGGCAAGCCCCTGGAGCAGCCTGCTGGGCACGCACGGCTCTGATGTCACCAAGGTACTGTTTTCCATCATCGTGCCACCGTGCCACCGTGCCACAGCACTCCTGCTGCTCCCCGTGCACCGGTGGCCTCTGGTCGCAGGCTTCCATCAGGTGTGAGGGGACGGCCGGGTCTCTGCGGGCCTCCCTGTGACGCCTGCGGGCGTTTCCTCCGGCGGGTGACACTTCCTGGGCCCTCAGCTGAGCCTGGCACTGCTTCCAGGCCGCCGGGCACTGCTTCCCGTCTGTAGCCACCGGCATCTGTGAAATGAGACGTGGCGCCGGGAACACAGGGGCGCCCAGGAGATGACGGCTGCGTCCCTCACCAGCCCTGCACCACTGGCCACTGATCCAAGCCACCTTCAAGGAGGGGTGGTCTAGGGGACCCCCTGGGGTGGCTCTGGGGGGTCTGGGCCTCGGTTTCCCCAAGCACAGACTGAGGGCTGAGGCACCTGGCCGGGCCCTCAGGTGGCGGCCCTGCAGCGTGCTCTTCGGACAAGGGGAGCCTTCCTCCAGGCCACCCCGCGGGGCGGAGGACCCTGCTGCGGCTCACCCAGCGGGACTCCCGGCCAGGAAGAGCGCAGAGGAACAGGCTCAGTGCGCCGACCCCGGGGGCAGGCAGCCCGGCCCCTTCCACCCCGGGCACTCCCAGGTCCCCCGCCCTGCTGCTACACGGGGCCTCTCTTCTGCTCTGGGCCCTTGGGTGGCAGAGTTGGGGCCGGGGCAGAGGGTCCTTGGTGCATGCCAGTCAACACTCCTGACGGGCGGATGGAAGAAGGGACCTGGCAGGCGAGTGACAGGCCCAAGGTCACGGGGCCGAGGAGGGTGGGCTCTGGGGGGCCGGGAATGTTCTGCTCCTGCCGGTCACTCCTCCCACCCACCGTCCAGCAGGTCGGTCCTGGTGAAAAGGCCAAAGCGGAGAGAGGGGAGGGGAGCCGGGGAGGCCAGGCCGTGGGGTAGGGTTGGGGACGGGGGCGCTGCCTGGAGAGGAGCCGCGCGGCCTGGGGCTTCCTGCGCCCTCGAGCCAGCAATTCCCCTCCACAAAGTCGGAAGAGTGAAAATGGGACCCTCACAGGGAGAGGGCGAGAGGTGGCCGCGGGGGCTGATACTGGAGCCACCTGGGCTCTTGAGTGGGTGGCCCTGAACACTCTCCTGCCCCCGCCTGGCCAGGCTGGGCCTGGCAGGGCCGTGGCACAGGTGCCCGGCGCTGCTCCTTCTTTCTGCGGTGAGGCAACCCCAGAGCTCAGCTCCATGCCGCCTCCTCCAGGAAGCCTCCAAGGTGCCTCCCCTCGGCCCCAAGAAGAGGGGCTGCTCTTTGGTGTGGGTGCAGCCGCACCTCCCCCATCTCGGCTCACCTGAGCTGCCAGAGGCCCTGGCGTCTCTGTCCCCAGCAGTGGCAGTTCCTTGAGACCCTGTGTCCCAGCCTGCCCCCTTGGCACTGGCACAGCCCCGGCTCCCAGGGAGCTGTGGGTGCTCGCAGGTGAGCACTGCACATGTGTGTGTGTCTCTGTGTGTGTGTGTGTCTGTGTGCACGCCTGGACGTGCAAATGCATGTTTACCTTTTGGGTGTTCCTCTGGTGCTCAGACCGCGGGTGCAAACTCACCCCAATCCCCTCCCGCAGCCCCGGAAGGGGGGTGTCTGTGAGGGTGCCCCCCTCGGGCCTGGGCCTGGAGCCCTGGGTGCTGACAGCTGCCCCCGCCCTGCCTGAGGCCTCTGGGTGGGAGGAGCTCAGGCTTGGCCTTGGCCTTCTTTTGTCCTTCTGCCAAGAAGCTGAGCTGCCTTTTGGCAGCAAAACAGTCAGAACCAGGGGGTGCGCTGGCTGTCGAGGGGCCACAGACAGACCCTGGCCGGGCCGTCTGGGGGCTGCGCCGCGTGCCCCTCTCCCCATCGCCCCACGCACAAGCTCGAGGTGAACGCGAGTGAGGCCTTGCGTTTGGGGGTTCACCGGCTTCTCCTATCTCCTGGTTCGCCTCTGAGACCCCGGTGACTAGGCCAGACGCCGTCTCCATGGCAACCGCCTCCCTCCGCCTCCCCAGCACTGAGAAGGCGGCCTCGGTGCTGTCAGGAGGAGCGTCGCGGCCTGCCTGGGCTTGGGGCGTCCTCCGTGCTGTGGGGGTCACCGCTTCCTGGAGAGAGCAGCCGCCCTGCAGAGAGCTGGCGAGGAGGGCGGTCCCCCAGAGCCCAGGGTGCCCCTCCTGTGAGGACTGGTCAGTCGTCACCACCCCACTGTGGGAAGGCGCCCAGCACCTGCCTTTGCAGAGGAGTGCAGTGGGGGCGGGGCTTTCCTAGGGACAAAGGTGTGTGGCCCTCTGAGGCCCACCTTGACCTCCACGTACACTGGCCCTTGTCATGACCCTGTTCCCCAAAAGCTGAGCCAACCAGGGTGCCCAGCACTGGGCTGTTGGAACTGAAGGTCCCTCCTGGCTTGCTCTCCAGCTGCCCACGGCCATCTGGGTAGAGGTGGGTCACTCTAACCTGCGTGGCATCTGGAGCTGGCTGTCCCCTCTGGCTGCCGGCCACCTCTCACTCCTTGGACCTAAACCAGGCACACATCAGCACCACTGGACGATCAGCTCCTCAGTGTGCGCGGCATCATCCAGACCGCGTGGGCGCGGCTCGCGGCCTGGGCCACGGCATTCTAGAACATTCCCATCCCCACAGGGAGTTCTGCTGGACAGAGCAGGTCCAGGGGTTCAAGTGCAGGAGACTGGATGGACGGCAAGGGCCCAGACGGTTCAGTCTAGAAGAGCAGGAGCCCTGTTTGGGGAGATGGCTAAGATTGCGGTTGACTACGGGCCATGGAGATGTTTGGGCATTGCCGCCTTCCGTAGTCTCACGGGACTTGGCCCGGGATCTTGCGGGACTTTTCCCGGGATCTCGAGAGACTTGAGCTGAGATTGCTGATCGGGTCAGCGCCATTTGGTGTTGTTGGTTTTTGGTGGTGTGTGTGGTGCGTGTTAAAGTCGTTGTTAGAGCCAGAGAGGAAAGTTATCAGAATAAAGAGCTGTTTGTTTCCAGTTCGCCTCTGAACTTCTTCCCGCGGCTTCCTTGCTCCAAGAGGCCATCGCTTCAGGCGGCAACATAGAAGCTTCCTCGGACAGTGCTGGCCTCGTACCCAAGGCGCACGCCCTCGGGCTCACAGGAGGACCGAGTCTCTGGTGTCCCCTGGGCGTCTCTGGCTCTCCCGCCTTCAGATGTGTGACGAGGCACAGACAGTGGCTGTGTCCCTTGAGGGCACAGCGTCTCTGGACTCATGAGCTCTGTTTGTGCGTGCCCTGGGCCCGGGCTGGGCTGGCTACTGCGGCTTTGTCACCGTGCCGTGTTCCTCGCCCAGATGCTTCTGGGCACACACCTGCTCCTGTCGCTCCCAATCTGTCCTCAGTGTCCCCTCGCCTCCCACCTCTCTGAGCCTCCCTCTCCACGTCTGAACTTGCATCCTGTTGGCACCGACCCTGAGCGGTGTGGTCAAGTCACAGCAGTCCCTGTCCACTGGCTTGTCCCCTTCCCCAGGGAATGAGGATGCTCAGAGACCACGGCAGGCTGGACCACGGCCTTCCTGAAGACGTCCCATGTGTCAGCCGTATGAGGCCACTTTGGGCTGCATTTCCAGGGAGGCTCTGGACCCTGGTCCCCAGGGGCTGGGTCGTGTGGCCATCCCCGTCAGCTGATTGCCCATGCTGGCCCTGGTGGCTGGCACTCACGGCTCCACTGGCTCTGCTGCAGAGGCCTCGGGAGCTGCTTGCGAGACGCTGGGCCCCACACAGGTGCACAAATCCGATTTGAAAAATGCAACCGAGAAGGGGACGGCGGGGAGGTCTGTGGTGGTGAAGCCAGTGTCTTCCACTGAGAGTCCAGCACTTCCGGCCTAGAGCGAGCTGGGGGAGTGGCACCGGGACGCAGGGCCCAGGGTGTGGGCAGCCCAGCGGCCTGCACCGTGCCCTCTGGGCAGCGTCCCCCTTTGGGAGGCCAGCAGGCCCTGGCTGTCAGCCCCTGGCCAGCTCCAGTGGGGGACGGCAGGCTGCAAGCCCTCAAGCTACTGCCACCACAGGCACGCCCCCACACCAGCTGTGGGCACTCCCACGTCCCATGCTGTCCCCTCCCTTCCCTCCTGAAGCTGCAGGCATTTGCTGGCCCAGGAGCGGGCCTGGCCTCCCCTGGGGTCTGGTGGAGAGCAGGAAGCAGGCCCGCGGTCCCTCTCCTGCCTGGCTCATGGTGGGCATTCCAGAGGTGTGGCAGATGGACGCCAGGGTGGACGTCTCCCCAGTGGCGAAGTCACGCACGAGGCAGCCGCGGGGTGCTGAAGTCCGTGCGACCGTTAGTTGTCTTGGGCTGGAAACAGTTTCCCACCATCTAGAACGTGCTTTTCTGTGAACCCTCGCCTAGAAATTCAGTGGACCCTAAGCATCGATCTTGACGGTGTTCTGCAGCGGATACCCAGCCTCGGGAAAGCCTTCGCCCCAGTAACGTGGGGGTCGTTCCTAGGCCGTTAGCATGACGGGCAGCCTCCGGAGTGACCGGGGTCTGCTCAGTGGAATATTGTCACGCTGGCGCTCAGTGGCTGGAGGTTGAGCCTGTGCCTGGGCAGCAGGGAGGGGACAGAGGGGCTCGGCGGCCCCCGCACCTGCTGTCCCAACGTCCAGAGAAGCGGGCAGGGTGCGGGGCTCTGCACCAGAGGGCTCACGGCCGCCATGAGTCTGCGGTCATCTCCCCACTCTGAGCAGGAGGGCACCTGCGGGCTGCCCACAGCTTGCCCGGCACGGTGACAGTTGTTCTACCGTCAGGTCACATGGACTCAATCCTCTGAACGTGTGGACGCTGCCCCACCGCCGCCTGGGCACGGTCTCCGCCAGGCCTGGCTCCCCGGGCAACGGCCTATGGGGGTGAGGCCGACGGGTCCGTCAGTGGTTGGGGACAGGAGACTGCACGTGCTGTGACTGGCGACTGAGGAAATCCTGCCCTACTCCCGGAGATTTTGCTTCCGTTTTGCTCGTCCCTGCAGGGGCGGACCCCGAGATGACAAAGGCCTTGGTGCAGGTTCCGAGCTCCCGCAGGCCCTTGTGGAGTCCCCTGGGCCCTGTCCCTGTAGCTGTGACTTGGCTGAAGGTGCCACCTCTGCTGGGTGGTGAGGGGCAAGAGGGGCAGGCGTCCGACGGAGCAGGGCTCAGTGTCAGAGACCGAGAGCTGCACTGAGGCTCTGAGGCGGGCCCCGGTGGGACGGGAGGCAGGAAGCCCAGAGACCCCAGAGCTCCGAGGGGCGCCCCGCCCACGCCTGGAGTTAGGCCCAGGGAGGTCACTGTGTGCCTGCCTCGAGTCCCTGAGCTCATGCAGACCTTCCGCAGCTGCGCTAGGAGCCCTGGGCTGGCGGGGGGCGGGGGTGGCTGGAGTCCCGGGGAGTCTGCTCCGCGTCCACGGAGCTGGGGGAGGGCCGTGGGGCCGCGCTGGGGCTTCGTCACTGCCCTGGCTTCTCGCACGGGAGGCTTGCAGCCTGGGACGCAGCGCGGCCTGCGGGAGGCTCGCACCTGCACGGTGTCCCGGGCTCCTGCAGGGCCAGGCTGGCCGCTCTCTCCCAGTCCTGAAGTCCCTTTCATCCTCTGGCTGTTCCCTTGGGGGTCTGCAGGTGTCGGAGGGCAGCGTCCCACCCCGGGACAGAGCACAGGGTGCTGAGCTGGGCTGAAGGAACCAGGGGCAGGCTGCCATTTGTCGGCCCCCCTCCCGTGATGGACACTGAGGGCCATTGCATGTGGACCCTCTCTTTGCCTCAGGACACTGTGAGGACCAGCACCTGCTGTCACCTCACACTGCAGACCAGAGAGAGGACGCCTGGGAGGTGGCCAGGGCTGGCCGTCTCGCAGCCGCTGCGGGGAGGCGAGCGCTGGCCACGGCTGCCCCAGCTCCGGGCAGTGGCCTGCCCCAGGGAAGGGGAGGGATGGCAGTGAGGGCACAGGAGGGGGCGGGGCGGAAGCACAGCCCAGGGCAGAGGGAAAGAACAAACTCTGCTTCCCGCCAGCCCTGGTTCTGGCCAGGCGTTAGTGAAGTCCCCAGAGAGACTGAGCACGTGTGGCGTCCTCGGAGGAAAGGAGGGCAGCAAGACACCCCGAGTGCCCTCCCCGTTCCCAGAAACCCAGCCAAGGCTGGGGACGGTGAGCCCGGGGCTGGGCCAGGAGACCCAGGGACAAGCTGTGTCCGTGGTCGGTGCGGGAACCAGGAGCTCAGCTCAGCTCACTTCCTGCACACGTGCCGGTCCTCCACACGACCTGTCCCCAGGCAGCCTGGGCTCAAAGACAGACCCCGCACAGGCTCGGCGGGCAGCAGCGAGTCCAGCGCCTGCCCCGCCTCAGGCCGCGGCCGTCTTCCCCGCTCCACTCTCTGGGGCCAGGATCCAGGGTCTGCCTGTCTTGGAGGAGAGGTGTCCCCCAAGGAGGGTCCAGGAATTGCCAGAGAGAAGGAGAACCTCGACTCAGGGCCCGCGTGGGTCCTGGCTTTCTCGACAGAAGAAGGTTTCAGTACCTGCCTGTCAGAGGCCCCGACAGAGGGTCACGCAGGAAGGCAGGCCCTTGTCCCCGGGAACGTGTGGCTCCGGGTGTGTGGGGGGGCACGCTGTGGGGTGCCGGGCTCTCCTCTCCAGTAAGCCTGTGTATTCACAGCTGTGTGGGAGGGACAGCAGTCTGGTGACCTCAGGACGGGTTCCGGTGGCCTGGTCAGAGGAGCATCCCTGGGCTGACTCGTCCCCCTCTGAGCCACGGCAGTGCTGCACAGGTTCCCCTTGCTCAACGGGCCGCTGGGCGCTAGTTGGCAGTGCATGGTAGATCTACGTACGCCCCAGGAACTTGGGGGTGAGCGGCCTGGAGGGCGACAGGCTGGGGGCGACAGGCCCTGGAGAGAAGGCAGGCCTTCTGCATTGAGATCCTTCTCTCGGGCCCTTCCTGTGTCTCCTGCCCTTTTCCCGCTTCTCCCGTCCTACCTCACTGCCACCTGAGGGCCCGCCGTGTCCAGTGCTGCGCTCGGCCAGAGCAGACGCCCGCCACTCACCCGCTGGGTGGTCCCAGGGTCCCCGTGTGCCCTGCGTGTCCGTGACGTGAGCAGCAGAGTGGACGAGGGGGTTGGCGGACACGCGGACTTGAACCCTTCCCCAGTCCCCTCCCCAGGTGACCTCGGACAGCCGGGCCTCAGCCTCCCCTCTGGCCCCACGCTCCGTCCAGCGGAGCCGTTTGGGGCTTGCCCAGGACGCAGGTGCACAGGGCGGTGCTCACGCAGCCTCTCTGTGCTGCTTCCCATCTGTGGGGGCAGGTCTGGCGTGGCCGCCTCCTGGGCCCTGGGCAGGTGGCTGGCAGTGTCACTGCTGCTGCTGCTGGTCCTCAGGCTGTTGGCGGGAGGCACCCTGGGGTCCCAGGCAGTCCCCGCCAGATGGCTCCTGCCCACGTCAGGCAAGGCTTCAGATGCCCTTCCCCCGGCACCCCGCCGCCCTTCCCAGCCCCGCGCTTCCTGAGAGCTCCCGGCTACCCGGCATCTCTTTAAATATTTAAGCCGCGTGACGCAGAGCCGGGCCTCTGCTGGCCTGGTCTGGGCCCAGGCCACGGCGGCAGGCTTTCAAAGCTTAATTTTAATATTTTGTTGGAAGAAAATTGACCCAGAGAGAAAGCCGAAGCTTTTAAGGCATTAAAATGCAGAGCAAGCTTGGACCCCAGCACAGCGCCACCGGAGGGAGGGGGTCTGCGGGCCCAGGCTCCCCGCCGGGCACTGCCCATGCCCACGGCCAAGGGCACAGGGGGAGCACAGCGCTGCTGCCCACAGGCAGGGCGGACCTGCGATGAGGAGGGCTGTGACGCATGAGGGCCACCCCGGCTGAGGGAGCCCAGGGGCAGGAGGAGGGTGAGCAGGCATGGCCCTGAGCAGGGCAGCAAGGCTCCCGCGGCCCAGGTCCCCTCACGAGGCCCTGCCCAGGGCCCAGCAGCCACGGTGGGAGCGGGAGGGGAAGAGCCTGGTCCTGAGGAAGGTCCCCAGCCACCCTGTCGTCACCGAGCTGAGTTCTGGTGGCCCAGAGCAGCTGGCAGTCTGTTGGCCCATTGGGGACCGGGGACCTCAGCCTCCCCTGGCTCTGCACCCACGCGGTGCCTGGGGGGGACAGAAGACTCCTCTGCTGCAACTCAGACTCCTTATCAGCAAACTGGGGGTGACGATGCCCGCTCTGCTGACCCCGCAGCGGGATCCAGAGTCGTCCAGAGGCTAAGGGCAAAATGGGGGTGAGGGTGACAGCCCTGTGTCACAGTTGGGAGAGTCAACGGGGTGGTTCACGTCAGGAGCTCCGCGCCTGACGCAAAGAACCTCGCAGAGCTTAGGGCGACGGGACGTGCTGATGACACGGTGCTCGTGCCAGGCAGCTGAGAGGCGTTGCCACCACCGTGGCCGGCAGGGACCTCAGGACTCCGAGGGAGAGGGCCGCGGTGAGAGCGCCGGCAGCCACCTGAGCCCTGGTGACACGCCTGCTGATCTGGAGCTAGTTAAGGAGGCTCTGGGTCAAGGCTGGCCCTGGCTTAGCAAATGCTCCTTACAGGCATTTCCCATCATATCACGATGCCAATATGTCACTGGGCCAAGGACAATGGCCCAGAGAGGGCACGTTCCCAAGCACCTAAGAATGTCCAGTGGAACTGCAAATGGCTTAGGTGCTGATTTCAACAGAATTCTTATCTGTTGATTAAGAATGTTCCAGAGCTGTGTGGAACCGTCCCTTTGCAAGCCAGGAGATGCCGCTGCATTGACCAGCTGCTCGCAGCGTTCAGCAGGGAACGGTCTTAAAGGCTCGCACCTGCCTCAGAACAGAGGCTCCTAGCAGAGCCAGCGGACTGAGCAGGGCCCAGAGCGGCTGTGGCTCGGGGGACGCCTGCAGGGCGCGGTGTCTCCTGGAGCTGCACATTAGGAGTTTCTGCTTGGCCTGTTGCTAATAGGACAGTTGGTTCGGCCTGTAAGTGAATTGTACAGCTAACTAATGCGCCTGTAGCTGGGAATTATTTATTGCCCGTGATTGCTCTGCCTGAATTTCAATACATAATTCATGCGTTCGAGGTTCTTTTTTTTTTCTCCTGAGCTCAGAGCTGGGAGGAAAAAAGTAGGCCCATAGTCAGGAGAGGCGTGAGTGTCCCCAGCAGGGAGGACAGGGCAGAGTCCTGCAGGGTGTGGAGGCCAGAGGGGAGCCGAGAGCACGTGGGAACCTCCGGAGCTTGGAGTCCAGGCCTCGGCCTCTGGGAGCGGGGACTCCGACTCCCTGGAGGGACGTTCTCCTGGCCCTCGCGGAAGCCCAGCTCCTACCCTCCGTGAGCAGAAAAGGGCCAGTTCTCAACAGAGGACGATGGCAGGTCC